>CAJQUN010000431.1:235666-473501 GCA_907163345.1 Haberlea rhodopensis | reverse complement strand
TCCCAGATAAAATATCATATCAAGTGGAAACAACACACTGAAAAATATCCACGCAGCAAAAAAAATCAGAATCAGTACGTAAAGAGAGTTGTATTCTGCCGTAAAGAATAGCAGTTAGCCAAATGCCGGTTCTAAATATTGTTTCTGACAGCAATTGTCTACAGTTACAGGTAACTTAAAAGGTAAATTCAACACACAATACTAATCATAACATTCACTAGCAATTCATTCTTTCATAAATGAAAATATGTGTCACACATGTACTCTGGAGTACTTCCAACTACGATGCAAATCATAATCGCGAGTACCAGTACAAGAAGAACAAAATTGACACAACCATCCGTCAAAAACTACCTCACAAATTCAGGAAAACACCAACAAAATGGGCAAGAAATACAATTTAGTTCAACAGCAAGCTGGACACAACAATATACTTTTCTGTTTCTTTGTAGTCGAACAAACTAGTGAAACCTACGGAGCACAGTTCAGCTTTCGGCCTTTCCCAATCCAGATCTAAATCAACAAAACACCCAAAATTCCCAGCATCCACACAACCAATAAAACACAATCAAAATCACAACCTAATTCACAAAACCAAAACCCCATTAGATCTACCTCAAACTTCCAACTTCTCCAGTCACAAAGAGCACAAATCCACATCAAGAACGACACCATAAACAAATTAAAACAACCAAAAGAAGAACGAATGCAAAAAAATGAACTTAAACAATCAAAATCACTAAAATGGGAAAACAAACTTACTAGTCAGACGATGACGAGGATTCTGAAGAGCTTCAACGAGAAACGGGTCCACCATGGGAATATAGACCGGCGGCGGCTCCTTCATCTCCTTCTGCTCTGAAACGACAGAATTCTCGTTAGCTTCTAGAGAAGTTATACTCATCTTAGAACAAATCCAAAATTAATGTCCGCGAGAGGAGAGGAGAGTAGCGTTGGGAGAGAGGAATTTTTCGTTGGGGTTCTCTCTCCCACACCCATCCAAGAGAAGGAAACGGTGGAATAAGAAATTGAATTTATATCAAAATTTTGTGCGAATTTTGCTATATTTAAGGAATCCCCGAAATATCCAACCGTGTTTTAATACCCATATATTCGATTTCAAAGGTCGAATCTAGGGGTATAAACGAATCGAACATGTTCACGAATTTTTCGAGCTGGCTCGATAAATATTTGATTCGAATTCGAAATTCTCGAATTCGAGCCGAACTCGAACATGTTAGAACTTTTTTTCGAGCCGAACTCAAGCCAAAATTACTTTGTTCGATAGTTCGCGAGCAGCTCGCGAACTTTAATATTTTATTAATATAATATAATTATATATTAAATAAATATATTTTGAACATTTCGGGTATTTATTTTGAGCAATAAGGGATAGCTCGTGTTAGTTCCGGATTTCAAAGATGACAAAACGGATCAGAACGGATCGATGAAAAACAGATCAGACCGATCAAAGCCGTTAAACCATGGTCTATCGCAAAAATCAGAACGGATCGATGAACATCATCCTGACCAGAGCGAAGCACGAGATCAGCTCAATAATAATCAGATCAGTGCAGACAAAGTTGAATAAGCGTCGTTCTTCAGTCCGAATCATTAACGGCTATTTATTGAAGCATTTAATGATGCAATTAATGGTGAAAAAGACCAATGACTGAAGATTACCTTAAAGGTAAGAAGACAAAGAAGAGCTCACCTGACACTCGCCGAAAGCATAGACCAAAATGGCAAGTGCCTAAAAGAATAAGACTGAAGTTTATTCAGAGACTGAGCAGAGTCAAGAGTTGCACAGAAAATGAAATAATGTCGTTGGTACAATCAACTATATAAGGATGCAACTAAAGAGCTCAAAGAGACTGTCTGATCGATCAAGAAACGAAAAGAAAAGAAAAACAACACAAGCCTACAACTTCAGATATTCTTGAGCAGAACCACTTTCAGAAGATATTCATTTCATCAGTCTGCTCAAAAGTTTTCATAAGCACAGCATATTGTAATATTTGATCATCATAGTGTGATGTCCTGGGATTATTGGTATTAATCCCGGAGGGTTATTAATCTTTAATGGTTTTTTTTATTGTGGCAATTAGGAATTAATTGTGTTTATATGATTTTTACGGTGATAATTAATATATGTGTTGGAATTAATTATCTTGGTAAAAATGCTTAGTCACATGGTATGAGTGACCTAGGGTGCATTTCGGGGTGCATGTTATGCATGTTGGGAAATTAGGGGTGATTATGGCTTGATGGTGAAATTGATAATTATTTTCGGAAAAGCATGGTTCTAATTGGGATTTTGATGCATTTTGGTAAATGCTTTTAAAATATCATGTTGGGGTGTTTTATACACCATGCTTTTGTTTAAGTTTATATAATTGATTTCCTTATGATATAAAATAGAGCCACTTGCATCCCTTTACATCCCATCTACCTCACATCAGCTTTTTGGTCCCTAAACCCCCTCCACTCATCCATAAGATGCTATTCTTGGGGTTCAAGGGGTAGACCTTGTTCTATCATTGTTGTTTATGTTGGGAGTTAGGTTTTGTAGTGTTTGGATGGTTTTGGTTGGTTTTATGTTGTAAATTGAAGTGGGTTTGAGTTGTAGGTGATTTGGTGTTGAAAGGAGCTCATTCTTGGAGGTTTCTCACGTTTACAGGGCTGCTCGATCGATCCGAAAATATTTTCGATCGATCGAGCATGGCAGAATGTGTTTTGTGGCGTTGGAACAGTGGACCGATCGATCGGGATTTTGACCGATCGATCGGAGGGTGGTTCTCGATCGATCGAGATGAAATTTCGATCGATCGAGATGGCCAGTATGTTGGTGCCCCTTTTTGTTGTTTCTTGGCTCTTTTTGGGTGTCTTGCATGCTTCGCCCCGGGTTAATTTTAAAGGTTAATTGTCATGGATTGACTATATTTTGGGGTATTATGCATGCTTAGCCGGGAACTTTTATAATTCGGTTATCGTCATGGATTGACGATACGATTTGGTGTTGTGATCGTACTAGGGCACATGATTGCATGCCTATGTTTAATTGTGAAATATTTATGTGTTTTAGCACATATTTCTCGGGGCATGGAACCCAAGCTAGGCTTGACATGGACTACGGAATTCTAAGGTACGTATGACGTACGAGCATAGCCCATTATAATGTTGCAACTGTAAAAATGCATGATATGTGATAATTGCATTAAATGGACATTGAAACACATGGTGTGTAATAACCGCATTATATGGATATTGGAATACATGGCGTGTGGTAATTGCATCAAATAGGCATTGAAATGCATGGTACATGATACTGGGTATAAATGGATAGCGATATGCATGGTAAATGGTATTTGTGTCAAATGGTTATACATGGGGAACCATACGGTGCCGCTATTGAGCGCACAATGAATTGGAATGCTGTCGTCGTAGAGCGACCATCGGTAATGACGCGGCTATTGTTGAGCGTGCGCGGGGTTTAGAATGCCGCTATTGTGGAGCGAGCAATGAAACAGGAACATGGAATTATTGGTTAGATATATTTGAAATCTATGGTATTTTATATAATGATTTTACCATGTTGGTTATGGAACTGGCATAATAGAACGGTATTAGTTAATCTATGTGACGATTAACTGGCTTTGGGAATCTGATGAGTTTGGTTATTTTGAGAAAATGGACAATACAGGGGATTCCGGATGAGGGTGTTACCATCCAGGGAGTATCATTAAAATTATGGCATTTACATTCTGTAAATTATGAATTGCAATGTTATGATTATTGGATTGGTGGTATTGGTATGCTCACCTCGTGTGGGGGCTGTCTCTGTTGGGGCAGGTATTACAGGTGTAGCAGCGGCTTGGGAGTTGAGCTCGGGCTGTTGATTAGAAGTACTTCCAGGTTCGAGGTACCAGACCTTATTGGATAGACGCACAGATCCAGAGTTGAGATCGAGTTGCGCTTGGGAGGTGCTTCCAGGATCAAAGCACCAGTAACGGTATCCAGTAGAGTTATTTATACATTAGATACACGCGTGTTCATTGGGTGCTCTTACGTGAGTACATTTTACGTGTATATGGAATGTATAAATGGACTACGGCTCTTCTCTATTCATTCATGGTTTGCATGCAATTAAATATGGAATTGCTAAATAAATTAATAGCATGTTAGTGTATTATGAGGGTGCATGTTATATGAATAATCTTGGCTGGCGAATTTGTATATTATGTGGATTAAATGTAAGAAATTTTCTGGATATCATATGGTGTTGCACTTACATATGGTTTTCCCCTTGATATTATGAAAATATGCACTAATGGTATGGCTTAATGCACTAATAACGGGTTAAGGGCATGGGGGTCCTTACATTAGTGGTATCAGAGCAGTGGTTAGCTCTTTGGGGCTGTTGAGGGCCTAGGAACATGTTAATGGAAATGAGAAGCACATACTTATGCATGATTGCTTATGTGCGTTTATGATATGTGTCCATAATTGGAATATGTGTTGCTAACCATGGTGGTTGCAGGGTCTTATGAGACATGGACTATGCATTACGGTTGCATAGATATACATCGGAGTGATGAACTTAATGCTTTGCCGCTAAATGTTGGAGCGATGTGCATTAAAACACACTCATGGCGATGTTTATTGGAATACGGGTTATGCATTACGGTTGCATGCACTTCGAAGCGATGATGCCGCTGTCGTGTCGAAGCGATGGTAAATGCCGCTGTCACGTCGAAGCGATGATGCCGCTGTCGTGCCGGAACAATTATTGGAACACGGGTTATGCATTACGGTTGCATGCACTTCGAAGCGATGATGCCGCTGTCGTGTCGAAGCGATGGTAAATGCCGTTGTCACGTCGAAGCGATGATGCCGCTGTCTTGCCGGAACAATTGTTGGAATATGGGTTATGCATTATGGATGCATACATGGCGTAGCGATGTGAATACTTGCCGCTGTCATATTATAGCGATGAAGAATATTTGCCGCAAATATGTCGAAGCGAAGGATAATGCCGCTGTCATATTATTATCGCGAGGGATATTATGCCGCTAATATGTCGAAGTGAGGGGTATTTCCGCTGTCATGCCAGAACGATGGTAAATGCCGCTGTCGTGTCGAAGCGATGGTAAATGCCGCTGTCACGTCGAAGCGATGGTACCACCGTCATGTCAAAGCGATGATGCCGCTGTCGTGTCGAAGCGATGATGCCGCTGTCGTGTCGAAGCGATGATACATGCCGCTGTCACGTCGAAGCGATGATGCCGCTGTCATGACGTAGCAATGCGATCGGGAACAAAGTACTACATGAGTGTGAGTACCTCTTGAGTCCGCGATTATACCGCCGGGTATTCTATTGGCAATGGTTCATGCCGCCGGGTATTCTATTGGCGATGGTTCAAGCCGCCGGGTATTCTATTGGCGATGGTCATGCCGCCGGATATTCTATTGGCGATGGTTCATACCGCCAGGTATTCTGTGACGATGGTTTATGCCGCCAGGTATCATATAGCGATTGTACATTCCGCTACATCTATTGGTGATGATTCATGCCGCCGGATATTTATAGCGATGTCTTATGCCGCTGATTTTATGGCGAGGGATCATGCCGCTGATTCTATAGCGATGGATTATACCGCTATGTGCGTAGCACTGGATTATGCCGCCTACGAGCAATGGATGCTACTTGTGTACCACTGGTGGACAATGGATACAGGTATTCCGCTATCTTGATAGCGATAAGGTATGGCATATTACTTTTGTTATCATTATTGTGAATATTATGTACCGTTTCTATATTGTCATGTGTTTGACGACGGGATTATGAGTGTCGTGTATCGATCGGTACCGTCATATGTTTGACGATGTTATTTGGGATGTCTATGTGGACGCGTGGCGTCGTCTTGGTGAATAATATATTCATGTTTATGAATTTGGTTGTATGGTTTGAGTGCCAATGGTGAGCACATGGTAGAGTCTGGGTCACTAGTTGACGAGACCTTTTGCCGAGCAGGTTTGCTCGATGGAGCATGGGATGCATTGTACCGGTGAGTGTACAGCATCATGTTATAGAGGTAAATATTTGTCGAGCAGTGATACCCTTGGGTATGCTCGCTGGGATGGCTAAGGCCAAGCGATTGGTTGTAAGAGTAGTCATTGAGGAAACTACTCGCTTGTTGTTGTGATGTGGTGTAGACATGGTCACACCCACCCTGAGGGTGTGGGATAAGTCCTAATGGATTATGATTGCTTCGTGGTTGAGCAAGGACACCGGGATGTCCATTATGCTTTGGTGTGTTAGAGATATGATGGGTGATGACCCACAACTCTAATGGCTTGTACGGTATGGTATACCGGGATTAGACGTGTGTCTCTTTGGTAGGTTGGTATGAGCCTATGGGGCCAGCGGATCGCTAGCCAGGTATGGTTGCAATGTTTTAGTGTGCTTGTGATAGCCATTATACTACTCGTTGGATTCGAGTTCAGTGAATCGTATGATGATACGATGAGGACTTTTGGTAGACTCTTGTAGTCTCTATGTGGCATGATTGAGGCAGGGAATACCTCACGGAGACGTTTATACGTCGAATGTTTTGAGAGACTTGTTATGGGGCAGCTCAATTCTGTTGGGAATGCCAACGTAAGTGTCAACAAGTCGTTGTTAGCTCTGATTGAGAATCCTTGCATAGGAAATGCGACGGGAGTCACAATTGGAATTGTGGAGTATAGCTAGTGGGGTAACACTGCTATACTGATTTTATCTCCTGGAGAGATTTGGTTTGTATTGTCATGGAGACAGCTGGTATTGGTTGTGGGTTGATCGTGAATCAACCGGGGTAAGCCCTACTAGTGTCGGGCTATGTGATAGCTTCATACTTCCAGTGAGACGTTCGAGGAGACGTCTCCGGAGAATACTCGAGATTGTGTAGTACTATAGTCTTAGTACAGAGCATCTTTTGATGAGTATACATGGCGTATACAGGTTTCGATTTGGTAATAATTGCTTTGATGCACTATTTTGAACCAATCGATGATGCACTATTTTGAACCAATTGAGTATTTCAGGGTTCCGGATATATCTTGGTATGAATATATCCAATTTCCGAACGGTGGTTCGAGGTTGGAGGGTCATGGATTCATGACATTTTCCTTGAGAGGAAGGCAGTATTGATATACCTGCCGGTTGAATCTTTTGGGAGATTCGTTGTTTTGGTTCGTGTGGTGTTGATGTTGAAATCACACCCTTTAGTTTTGGTTTGTCAACCATCATTCTCCGTGGGGTGAGAATAATTGAGGTTGACAGTTGGTTTTGGGATTTGGGTGAGAATAATTGAGGTTTGACAGTTGGTTTTGGGATTTGGGAATGATTGGAGATACCCGAGTCAATTGCATTGAGTATGCATGTTGTGTTGGTATATGGCATTTATGCCGTGTGTGTATACGAATACCAACTCTATTTCGTTCCTTGTTGAACGTCGGTTTAGTGTGCTTGGTTTGATGAATCTCCGGTGGGAGATTGTGGCAATTTGAGATTGGTAATCTCGATGGCACGATGCATTCTGAGGAATAGTCGAGAGGTTCGTTTGACTTCCCTTGAGAGGGCTTGTCGTGTCTTAGGACCGTGGTAATTCTTGCTGGTCGATTTGATAGCCTCCCTGTTTTAGGATTGTTGAATCCCAAGATAAATGAAGGGTGGCCAGGATTCAGATTTGTTTAGTGTCACGGTTGACACGTGCTTAGGAATGCAATTGTTTGTCTTGCATGTCCCCTGTGGAACTTGAGACCTTGTGGAGTCTCGATAGTGTGTTTTGGACCAAGACGGGACTTCTTGGAAACGCATGGATGTGGACATCTGTAGTGACGTGTTTTGTGTGGATCAGTGACCATGGGTTACCCGATCCGGGTTGCAAGTGGTACAACTACTCCTTTGGAGGAGATGGACTGGGAAGCAAAATCGGATTTTCTGTGAGTATACTGTTGTATATTAGTGGTCCCCATTATAACGATGCGTGTTAAGCGTCGTGGGCAAGTGATGGAGATATCATGGGATGATATCTATGTCAGAACCAAGGGAGATTTGGTTGATTTGCAGTCGTGGCGGACTGACTTCTGGGACGATTGACATCGAGGTATGTTGTTATCTTTCGGGTTTGTATTGGTTTTGGCGTTTGCTCTATTTTAGAGCTTGGTGCAAGATTGGTGTTCTCGCAGTTGATAATTCGATTCTAAAGTGGTCCAGAATCGGGGATGTGACTTTGTCTTGTTTGTGTAGTCCTGGTGTTACGTGGAGTACACCGGTGCAAATTTCGAGGACGAAATTTTATTAGTGGGGGATAATTGTGATGTCCTGGGATTATTGGTATTAATCCCGGATGGTTATTAATCTTTAATGGTTTTTTTTAATTGTGGCAATTAGGAATTAATTGTGCTTATATGATTTTTACGGTGATAATTAATATATGTGTTGGAATTAATTATCTTGGTAAAAATGCTTAGTCACATGGTATGGGTGACCTGGGGTGCATTTCGGGGTGAGTGTTATGCATGTTGGGAAATTAGGGGTGATTATGGCTTGATGGTGAAATTGATAATTATTTTCGGAAAAGCATGGTTCTAATTGGGATTTTGATGCATTTTGGTAAATGCTTTTAAAATATCATGTTGGGGTGTTTTATACACCATGCTTTTGTTTAAGTTTATATAATTGATTTCCTTATGATATAAGATAGAGCCACTTGCATCCCTTTACATCCCATCCACCTCACATCAGCTTTTTGGTCCCTAAACCCCCTCCACTCATCCATAAGATGCTATTTTCGTTTTTGAAACAAGAGAGGAGGTGAAGGCTTTGAAAAAGGGGTCATTTTGTGATTCCTTGCTAAAAACTTGAAGCTCAAGTGGTAAGCTTTCATTATTGTAAAGTTTTGTTGAGTATTGGTTGGTTTTGATGTTGTATCTTGGGGTTCAAGGGGTAGACCTTGTTCTATCATTGTTGTTTATGTTGGGAGTTAGGTTTTGTAGTGTTTGGATGGTTTTTGGTTGGTTTTATGTTGTAAATTGAAGTGGGTTTGAGTTGTAGGTGATTTGGTGTTGAAAGGAGCTCATTCTTGGAGGTTTCTCACGTTTACAGGGCTGCTCGATCGATCCGAAAATATTTTCGATCGATCGAGCATGGCAGAATGTGTTTTGTGGCGTTCGAACAGTGGACCGATCGATCGGGATTTTGACCGATCGATCGGAGGGTGGTTCGCGATCGATCGAGATGAAATTTCGATCGATCGAAATGGCCAGTATGTTGGTGCCCCTTTTTGTTGTTTCTTGGCTATTTTTGGGTGTCTTGGATGCTTCGCCCCGGGTTAATTTAAAAGGTTAATTGTCATGGATTGACTATATTTTTGGGGTATTATGCATGCTTAGCCGGGAACTTTTATAATTCGGTTATCGTCATGGATTGACGATACGATTTGGTGTTGTGATCGTACTAGGGCACGTGATTGCATGCCTATGTTTAATTGTGAAATATTTATGTGTTTTAGCACATATTTCTCGGGGCATGGAACTCAAGCTAGGCTTGACATGGACTACGGAATTCTAAGGTACGTATGACGTACGAGCATAGCCTATTATAATGTTGCAACTGTAAAAATGCATGATATGTGATAATTGCATTAAATGGACATTGAAACACATGGTGTGTAATAACCGCATTATATGGATATTGGAATTCATGGCGTGTGGTAATAGCATCAAATAGGCATTGAAATGCATGGTACGTGATACTGGGTATAAATGGATAGCGATATGCATGGTAAATGGTATTTGTGTCAAATGGTTATACATGGGGAACCATACGGTGCCGCTATTGAGCGCACAATGAATTGGAATGCTGTCGTCGTAGAGCGACCATCAGTAATGACGCCGCTATTGTTGAGCGTGCGCGGGGTTTAGATTGCCGCTATTGTGGAGCGAGCAATGAAACAGGAACATAGAATTATTGGTTAGATATATTTGAAATCTATGGTATTTTATATAATGATTTTACCATGTTGGTTATGGAACTGGCATAATAGAACGGTATTAGTTAATCTATGTGACGATTAACTGGCTTTGGGAATCTGATGAGTTTGGTTATTTTGAGAACAGGGACAATACAGGAGATTCCGGATGAGGGTGTTACCATCCAGGGAGTATCATTTAAATTATGGCATTTACATTCTGTAAATTATGAATTGCAATGTTATGATTATTGGATTGGTGGTATTGGTATGCTCACCCCGTGTGGGGGCTGTCTCTGTTGGGGCAGGTATTACAGGAGTAGCAGCGGCTTGGGAGTTGAGCTCGGGCTGTTGATTAGAAGTACTTCCAGGTTCGAGGTACCAGACCTTATTGGATAGACGCACAGATCCAGAGTTGAGATCGAGTTGCGCTTGGGAGGTGCTTCCAGGATCGAAGCACCAGTAACGGTATCCAGTAGAGTGTTTTATACATTAGATACACGCGTGTTCATTGGGTGCTCTTACGTGAGTACATTTTACGTGTATATGGAATGTATAAATGGACTACGGCTCTTCTCTATTCATTCATGGTTTGCATGCAATTAAATATGGAATTGCTAAATGAATTAAGAGCATGTTAGTGTATTATGAGGGTGCATGTTATATGAATAATCTTGGCTGGCGAATTTGTATATTATGTGGATTAAATGTAAGAAATTTTCTGGATAGCATATGGTGTTGCACTTACATATGGTTTTCCCCTTGATATTATGAAAATATGCACTAATGGTATGGCTTAATGCACTAATAACGGGTTAAGGGCACGGGGGGTCCTTACATTAGTGGTATCAGAGCAGTGGTTAGCTCTTTGGGGCTGTTGAGGGCCTAGGAACATGTTAATGGAAATGAGAAGCACATACTTATGCATGATTGCTTATGTGCGTTTATGATATGTGTCCATAATTGGAATATGTGTTGCTAACCATGGTGGTTGCAGGGTCTTATGAGACATGGACTATGCATTACGGTTGCATAGATATACATCGGAGTGATGAACTTAATGCTTTGCCGCTAAATGTTGGAGCGATGTGCATTAAAACACACTCATGGCGATGTTTATTGGAATACGGGTTATGCATTACGGTTGCATGCACTTCGAAGCGATGATGTCGCTGTCGTGTCGAAGCGATGGTAAATGCCGCTGTCACGTCGAAGCGACGATGCCGCTGTCGTGCCGGAACAATTATTGGAACACGGGTTATGCATTACGGTTGCATGCACTTCGAAGCGATGATGCCGCTGTCGTGTCGAAGCGATGGTAAATGCCGCTGTCACGTCGAAGCGATGATGCCGCTGTCTTGCCGGAACAATTGTTGGAATATGGGTTATGCATTACGGATGCATACATGGCGTAGCGATGTGAATACTTGCCGCTGTCATATTATAGCGATGAAGAATATTTGCCGCAAATATGTCGAAGCGAAGGATAATGCCGCTGTCATATTATTATCGCGAGGGATATTATGCCGCTAATATGTCGAAGCGAGGGGTATTTCCGCTGTCATGCCGGAACGATAGTAAATGCCGCTGTCGTGTCGAAGCGATGGTAAATGCCCTGTCACGTCGAAGCGATGGTACCACCGTCATGTTGAAGCGATGATGCCGCTGTCGTGTCGAAGCGATGATACATGCCGCTGTCACGTCGAAGCGATGATGCCGCTGTCATGACGTAGCAATGCGATCGGGAACAAAGTACTACATGAGTGTGAGTACCTCTTGAGTCCGCGATTATGCTGCCGGGTATTCTATTGGCGATGGTTCATGCCGCCGGGTATTCTATTGGCGGTGGTTCATGCCGTCGGGTATTCTATTGGCGATGGTTCATGCCGCCGGATATTCTATTGGCGATGGTTTATACCGCCAGGTATTCTGTGGCGATGGTTTATGCCGCCAGGTATCATATAGCGATGGTACATTCCGCTACATCTATTGGTGATGATTCATGCCGCCGGATATTTATAGCGATGTCTTATGCCGCTGGTTTTATGGCGAGGTATCATGCCGCTGATTCTATAGCGATGGATTATACCGCTATGTGCGTAGCACTGGATTATGCCGCCTACGAGCAATGGATGCTACTTGTGTACCACTGGTGGACGATGGATACAGGTATTCCGCTATCTTGATAGCGATAAGGTATGGCATATTACTTTTGTTATCATTATTGTGAATATTATGTACCGTTTCTATACTGTCATGTGTTTGACGACGGGATTATGAGTGTCGTGTATCGACCGGTACCGTCATATGTTTGACGATGTTATTTGGGATGTCTATGTGGACGCGTGGCGTCGTCTTGGTGAATAATATATTCATGTTTATGAATTTGGTTGTATGGTTTGAGTGCCAATGGTGAGCACATGGTAGAGTCTGGGTCACTAGTTGACGAGACCTTTTGCCGAGCAGGTTTTGCACGATGGAGCATGGGATGCATTGTACCGGTGAGTGTATAGCTGACTGTTGCTCTACAAAAATTTGAGAGCATAAAAATGAAGATTGGAGAAACTCTAAACGAGTTTGATGAAAGAGTCCCTGGTATTATCAATGAACTAAATGGTCTGGGCAAGGAATACTCTAAAGAGAGATTGCTCTGAAAGTAATGAGCGCATTGCCAAAAGAATGGGATCTCAAGACTATTGCAATGAGGGAGTCTAAAGATCTGAACAAAGTTGAACTTCATGATCTGTTCGCAGATCTTAAGGCGTATGAGTTAGAACTGATCACCAGAGGTGAAGCAGAGCCATTCATCTCTCAACCAAACAAAGCACTGGCAGCCATTCCAGACCAGACCACCCCCTCAACAGACCGATCTATCGAACATATAAGTAATGATGCTATGTCATTATTTATCAAGAAATTTGGTAAATTCATGTCTAAAAACAAACGGAATTTTAAACCTTCTCATCACTATAAATCGAGAAAAGACGATGCTGTTAATGATCAGGCTTGCTACAATTGTGGTAAGACCGGACACTTTATTGCAGACTGCACCAGACCGAAGAAAGATGAACGAAAAGAGAGGCATCGTGATGACAAGAAAAAGAAGCACTACAAAGATCATAAAAATCATCATGGGAAGTCCCAAAAGGTTCTGGTAGCAGAGGAAGGTAACATCAAGTGGGCTCAGACTGACTCAGAATCAGAAAGCTCCGAATATTCATCCAGCGAAAGCGAAGAGGATATTCAATGTCTAACGGCAGACGAAGAAATGAGTCAAACAGACGAGGTAGTCGATCTTGACTCAAATGAATTCACACGTGAAGAGCTTATGTCCGCACTGCAAGACATGGCTAATGATTATAGAATATTAGCTGAATCATTTGAGAAAACTAAAGCTAAAGACAATGATCAAATAGATGAGCATATCAAACCAAGCTGCTCTGAGCTAGGTGAATGCAATAATCTAAAGATCGAGCTGAAAAAAGCTGAAAATCTCTTACGATCAGCTCCATGAAGAAAACAAGATAATCAGCACACAAAATGCTAAGCTTTCTCATATTTTCAAAACATGGACAAAATCAAGAGCATCACTGGAAGAATTGCAAGAGGTACAGAGAAATGTTGGTGACATCACCGGCATAGGCTTTGATATCAATGACTGCACCAAAGATGAATCTGAATTATTACTGGTAAAGAACAAAATCAAACAGATGACATTTGTTAGATCCAGCACAATATATGAAACCGAAGTGCCTACAATTCAAACGGGAGTCTCCTTCGGGGATCAAGGTTTGAGAAAAGGAATTGGATACGTTGACCAAGCCAAAGAAAAGGCACCAGCAAGCTTTGTGTCTATCAGACCAAACCCAAGGGTGCAAGATCTAAGGCAAGGAAGACCATCCAACTACTATAACTCAAAACCAGTTCAACGAAGATATAGATTACCTTATAAGAATCAAAGGTTTCCATATCGCACACATCATCACACACAATATCGAAACATATCAGCTCACATCACACCAGACACACACAAGCCATTAAAGCTGATTCAGGTGTGGGTTCCCAAAGGGCTAATCCGTTCTGGACCCAAGTATGATTGGGTACCAACAATAATTATGCTTGATGGCAGGTACCGAAGAAACTAGTGTCAGACTGGTACTTAGACAGTGGGTGTTCTCGACACATGACAGGAAACGTTGAGCTGCTGTCTGAAGTCACAGAATGTACTGGACCAAAGATTATCTTCGGGGATAATTCAAAGGGTAAGACCGTGGGCAATGGTAATATTGTCCATGATAACATTACTATCAATGATGTGCTATTAGTTGAAAATCTATGCTATAATCTGATTAGTATAAGTCAACTATGTGATAATGGTTATGCTGTAGAATTTCACAAACACACATGCACTGTCAAATCATTAGACGGTATGACAATGCTCGTAGGAATCAGAAATGGAAACACATATAAGATTAACTGAAATTCTGCTCAACCTGATAATCCTACTTGCTTCATCGCGAATAATGATAATAAACACTGGCTATGGCATAAACGCTTGAATCATCTCAACTTTAAGACTATCTCTAGCATGTGTAAACTTGATTTAGTTGTCGGTCTGCCCAAGATCGATTTTGCCAAGGATAAGATCTGTGAAGCTTGCCAAATGGGCAAACAGATCAGAT
The DNA here is from genome assembly GCA_907163345.1 of Haberlea rhodopensis. NCBI lineage: Eukaryota > Viridiplantae > Streptophyta > Magnoliopsida > Lamiales > Gesneriaceae > Haberlea > Haberlea rhodopensis. Next base: position 458,803 of record CAJQUN010000431.1, on the reverse strand, counting down.
CATCCTTCAAAAACAAGAATGCCAAATCCTCCTCACGCTGCTTAGAACTATTACATATGGACTTGTTTGGTCCTATACCAATAACAAGTTTAGGGGGAATGCGGTATACTCTTGTTGTTATTGATGATTACACACGTTTTACATGGACTATATTTTTTAGCAGTAAAGATCAGACCGATCCGAAGTTGATCAAGCTGCTGAAACGCACTTAGAATGAGAAATTATCAAGCATAGATAGGATTCGAAGTGACAAAGGCACTGTATTTTCAAATCAGAATCTTGAATCCTTTCTCGAAGATCAAGGAATTAAGCATGAATTCTCAGCTGCTCGAACTCCTCAACAAAATGGAGTTGCAGAACGAAGGAACAGAACGCTTAAGGAGGCAGCAAGTACAATGCTTGCAGATTCTGGTATTTCCCAAAAGTTCTGGGCATGAGCTGTAAATACTGCATGCTATACTCAAAATCGATCCATGATTAATAAGAAGTTAAATCTAACTCCATATGAAGTTTGGACAGGTAACAGACCGTCTATCTCTCACATTCATGTATTTGGTTGCAAATGTTTCGTTCACAATAATGGTAAGAGTCATCTTACAGCATTCGAAGCTAAGTCAGATAATGGAATATTCTTAGGATATTCATCCAATAGTAAAGCATTTCGCATCTTCAATAATCGAACCTTGATTGTAGAATAATCAGTTCATGTAGTGTTTGATGAATCCTTGTGTATTGAGGAATTAATTCAAAATCAGATGAAAAATATCCATCTCGAAGCTAACAGTGATGATGAGATTGTAGCTAACAGGTCAAGAGATAATCCACCGGAACCTGAAGTACCAGATAGACCGGATCACGGCACTGAAGTTCTTCCAGATCGAGCCGATCAGAAGTTCTGAATTCTAACATTAAAGCAGATGCTGATAATGTTGCTACTTCTAATCCGTCCGGACCAGATAATCCAGAATCAAGCTATCGATGGACAAATAGTGTAAGGCCCCAACCCCTTAACTCGTCATTAGTGAAATTATGACGTCATTTGTGTAGGTAAAAATTTTCATTCTTTAAAAGAATCATTACATGCTTCACATATTCCCCATATTTTATAAAAATTTGGGCAGAGTCTCCCCATAAATTGGACTATCCCAAAAAGTACACAACTATAACCACTCACAATGTAAAAGCACCATAATCTAAAGATAATAATTCCCAGCCAGGGAAGTCACAATACTAGCAATATATGAATTCATGTCATCACTAAAGCCGTATAGCACATGCTCCTCAAAATAACATGCACAACAATCAACTATATAAAAGAGGACTCCAACACTATTATACAGTCCATATACACGCATCCGGGTGCTCACATGCGAGCCACGAATAATGAATACCCATCTAAGTGCATAAATAACGTATACCATTTACTTAATCTCACTCTACGCTTCAGGAAGCAATATTGTCCAACCAAGCTCGAGCTTGCTACGCCAAAATAACCTTGTAGCTGTAATACATGTTTCAACAGAAACAACCCCCACACAGGGTGAGCATACCAACATCACACTACCCATAACATAACAATGCATAAAGATAATGATATCACGATTTAAGAGTATCAAAAATATATAAAATGTACTCCCTGTGAAGTTCTGAATCTGTATAGCTCCCATACAATGTTCATGTTTCAAGCTTACACGCGTTCATAACATCAAATTTAGTATCGTCACTGAAATATGATACTCAACCACACAATGAATTCAATACAACTAGAATCTATTATTTATGCTCAATCATAAATAATACCATGTCAATGCAGTTTTGTCTATCAATTTATCTTACTCAACAATTTCTCATATTGGTCATGCCAAAGGCATCCATACCCAATTCCATATCTGGACCACGTGCATTTACGTGTCCACCATACCACATATATCAAACTCAACCCACATAATACCCAACTCCCAATCCGGACAATGTACATTTACGTGTCCCCATACCACATATATCAAACTCATTTCACATATTCGTTCTCTTATATTCAGTCATCACAATTCAACAATATATGACTATTGGGAATATGAAATAATTCATATTATACCTGCTCGTACGTCACCACGTACCTTATAGTCGACCACATGAGCAAGCTACCATCAATGTCCGAAGTCTCGTGTAGTGTCTATATCGAATATCAATCACTATTAGCTCATATTCAAGCAATTAATATCATTCATATACTTTTCAACTTCAATTCAATATACTTTCTTCAATAACTTTGTACTTGCACATCCAACAAAATAACATCTATCATATAGACTTGTCATACCCCCCCCCCCCCCCCCCCCCATTATAGCAATCATATATATACTCAGTATAATTTCACCATTATAATCAACCTCATTTATCATTCCGCGTATACTACACAAACAAACCAATTATCCTTCATTCATTCGAGTTATTACTAACTCAAGTATGCCATATTTACATTTCTAAAGTTTAAATAACATTAATCCATTGTTCAAGAATTCCTCATAATATTATAAGATGTAATTCTTCCCTCAAACAACAATAACAATTCGATCAACAAGTAGACTAATTCGATTCCTTCATGCAATTTAAATTGATCCACTTCATCAGCCTATTTTAATTCATTTCAGTAGCATGATTTCAGCCTCAAACCAACACAAATTTCAACCCAAGAGCAATATAACTTTCAGTCCCAACCCAGTACAAATTTCGACCACATACATCAGGCAAAAGGATCGAACCAGCTGGCCTCAAGCACAACAATGCATTCTTTTCTTACAGCTTTACACAGACAAACACAAAGCAAAACCATCTATGGTACATGCTATCACTCACGCACCAGCACACACAGAACACACACACACACGCATACAACAGCAGTGAATGGATCGAAAAAATGCAAAATTCCCAAATAAAGATTTAACTCATGTTAGAACACAACCCATGGAATAAAAATCATTTAACAAAATCAAACACCCCTTCCCTTATGCAGCAGCAAAGCACGACCAAATCCATCACTTAAACCTCAAGAAAATTCGAACCAACCTAAACAAATCCACATAAGAAGAGCGATTAGGGTGTAAGAAGGGTATCCTCATACGGACCTGAACGAAAATCACGACTGGAACGAGGCTGGAATCGGCTCTTGCAACTAGGAGGGAAACGGCGTGAAGGAGGAGGGAAAATGGGGAAGAAAAATCGATTTTTTGGTGAGGGAGAATGAAGGAGAGAGTGTATGTCTTATTTAATCCACCCTAGAATAATTTACACCACACAAATCCATTTCTATCCCTTACTAATTTCATTTTTAAATTCCCAACTTCAAATAATAAAACTATTTTTAATACTAGCCTCCTTGAGTTTAATTAGCATTATAAATTCAATCCAGAAATGAGTTATCCCAACTCCGTTTCAAAATCCGATACCCAAGAATTAAATCCCGACATATCATATAAACATCATAATTAAATCCAATAAAAATTATTAATTATTTCCGGGCATCACAATTCTCCCCAACAATTAAAACATCTCAAGTTTTGCATTTAAAGTCTCCAGCTCAAATAATAAATTAATATGAGTCCCCCAAGCATTTAAATTATGCTAAAGTTCCATCTAAGCCCAAATAATTCGGCCCGACCCAATACACGAGGCCCAAAATTTAAATCACATAAATTATCCCATAATTTACCATTTACACAATTAAATATAAGCAGAATAAACTGGGCATTAGAAAGAGACATCCACCTGATCTAGTAATTGGAAGTCCTTCTGCACCCATAAGAACCAGAGGACAGATGATAGATGAATTCACTCATGCCGCTTTCATATCTAATCTGGAACCCAAACAGATTGATGAAGCTTTGACTGATTATAACTGGATAAAAACCATGCAAGAAGAGCTTAATCAATTTGAACAAAATCAAGTCTGGAGTCTAACCCCCAGGCCAAGTGGTCTGCCTTTTATTGGAACCAGATGGGTTTTCAGAAATAAGCTAGACGCAGATGGAGTGGTGGTTAGAAACAAGGCCAGACTGGTGGCTCAAGGCTTCCGACAAGAAGAATGAATTGACTTCGATGAATCTTTTGCACCAGTCGCCAGACTTGAAGCAATCCGAATATTTCTTGCATTTGCTGCTTTTAAAGACTTCAAAGTATATCAAATGGACGTAAAGAGTGCTTTTCTAAATGGTAAGCTTCAGGAGGAAGTCTACATTGAGCAACCTCCTGGATTTCAGAACCACTCATTTCCAGATTACGTATATCTACTGAATAAAGCAGTATATGGACTGAAACAAGCTCCAAGAGCATGGTATGATACTCTGTCTCAATTTCTTCTGAACCACGATTTTCAGATCGGCTCAGTGGATAAAACTTTATTTAAATTTATTAAGGGGGAACACACCTTATTAGTTCAAATTTATGTTGACGATATTATTTTTGGGTCAACCAACCCCAAACTCTGCGAGAAATTCTCTAAGTTAATGCTGGGACAATTTGAAATGAGTATGATGGGAGAACTATCATTTTTCTTGGGTCTCCAAGTCAAACAGCTCAGCAATGGTATCTTTATCAATCAGACCAAGTATACCAAAGAGCTTCTCAAAAGATTCGGAATGGAGACTTGTTCGACTGCGTCAACTCCAATGAGTCCTTCAATTAAGCTAGATAAAGACGAAGGGGGAACAGCAGTTGAAGTAACCATGTATCGAGGTTTGATCGGATCGCTATTGTATCTTACAGCAAGCCGGCCTGATATTATGTTTTCAGTATGCATGTGCGCTAGATTTCAGTCTGATCCGAAGCAATCTCACTTTATTGCTGCTAAGCGCATTCTGAAATACCTAAAAGGATCTCAGAACGTTGGTCTTTGGTATTCCAAATATTCAAATTTCAATTTAGTTGGATATTCAGACGCAGACTATGCTGGGTGTAAGATTAATCGCAAGAGCACCAGTGGCACCTGTCAATTTCTAGGTGAAAGATTGATCTCATGGTTTAGCAAGAAGCAAACATCAATTGCCACATCTACAGCTGAGGCGGAATATCTTGCCGCTGGAAGTTGTTGCGCTCAAATGCTCTGGATTCAACATCAGCTCAAAGACTATGGCATTCAAGCTGTTGAATCTCCGATATTTTGTGACAACACCAGTGCCATTGCTATAACATATAATCCAATTTTGCACTCTTGAACAAAGCATATTGATATCAGACATCATTTTATTCGAGATCACGTTAGCAAAAAGGAAATTCGGATTGAGCATATTTCAACAGACCAGCAAGCAGCAGATATCTTCACCAAACCACTCCCTGGGGCTAAGTTTAATTATTTTCGTCAAGTTTTTGGTTTAATAGATTTATCTTGATATTTTAGAGGTATATTTCTTTTTGCTTTAAAGATTGTATACTGGCACAGATCGATAATACAACGATCAGAAAGACACAGACCAGTCCGAACTTTCAGACCGATCTCTGTCAAATCTGATATTATCCCATGATCTGTCTGGTCAACCAGTCTTTAATATAGTAATTGTTTAAAACAGCTCGGACTGATCGAATTTTAACCGTCTTATCTCTCTCTTATCATGTCCGTTTATTTTGAATTACTTAAATATCAGTCATCGAGATACAGACACGTGTCCTCTCTCTCCTATTTAGCGGGCTGAACATACCACTTTCATTTTACTTTTTACGAATTAATGCTGTCTGTTTCTATATTTCAAACATTTCCAATTTCTCCGCATTCTTCATTACACATTCAAATGGACACTATTACTCACAACTCTCTATCTGTTGAGTTTAATGAAATCTACAGGGCTGAAGATCCAGAAATGGTTTCCATATTCAAATCCTTGGAATCTTCAGGATTAAGGAACTTTTTGGAATGCGGGACGGTGGTTTACGGGTCGGAGATTCGAGAGTTGTTCGCCAATGCTGTGTCTCAGAAGACGTTCATCTCCACCTCCGTCAAGGGCAAATCTTTTGATATTTCTCAGTCGACGCTGTCAAAGACCTTTGGTCTTCCCAACACCGGACTGACTGAGTTTGGCCACATCTCTCAGGCCACTATCACCAATCTTCAGGGGAAAGTATCTATTTTTTGCCACAGACTGCAGCCAAACTTCAAGAAGAAGGAAATGTTGTTTCACTTTCAAGTTCTCTGTGAGATTGTTGGCAAGCCATTATTGGGAAAAGCCGGAAGCTATGACGTCGTCACTGCCGAAAAATTCCGGGCCATGGCTGCTATTCACTCCGGACAGAAGATGAACTGGTCCGCGATTTTGTTTGGAGTTCTGCTGGAAACAGTCATCGCCTCCAAACAGGCTGTCTGCTTTGCTGTTCCTCTCAGCAAGCTATTGGAGGCACTGGACATCGAGCTGGGGAAGCCGTCTGCTCTCAGCCCCTTCAAGATTCTCAACCCCAAGGGTTTGGCACTACTTAAGTCCAAAAGTGCTCCACCCACTCCCTCTGATCTGGTGACTGTTAAGATTGAACGGGGACAAGAACAGACCGCTGCTCGACAATCTCGAGTCAAGCGCAAACTGACAATCCAGACTGACTCAGAGGAAACTCAGTCTACCTCTGCTCCTTCATCTCCAGCCAAGCCTCCTCCAAAGAAGCCAAGAACCCAGATCGCCAAACCCATTTCAACCATCAACATTAAAACCTTACCTATCTTGCCCTCAACAAAAGCCACCCCTGCAACCCAAACTCCAACTCAACCTTCAACAATTCCATCCACTGTACCCAAAGTCACCATCCGAGTCCCCTCTGCCATCCCTGTGGTCAAGGGCATAGTTATCAAAGAATTGGGGGACTACACCCAATCAGGGATCAAGACCTCGTCGCCCATCGGCACAGGCAAAGGCAAGAAAGTTCTCGCTGAGCCCCTCTCTTCCAAACCCAAGTCAGCCACTCAGACTGCAATCGACATCGCCATGGTTGATGTTGAAGAGAAAGTAAAACAGCTTACTGTGGTATTTGATGAATGGGTTGCATACAGAACGGTCAACCACTTTGATATGTTCTTCGGCAAGCTGAAGAGACTCCACAAGATGGAACAAGAAGTCCTTAAAGGGACAGAAACTGATGATGTGCGGATTGCGGTACATCGCAAAGACTTGTTCCAGGCTAACCACAGGCTCAGACTGGCAAATCTACTCTTTGCAGCCAAAAAGGCGAATTTCGATGCCAACAATCCGACTGCCAAAGATGATGGAGCTGTCATTGCTCAGATGGAGATGGATATTCATGCTCTTCACTTGGTTGTTCATTTTCAACGACAGAAGCTTAACATATCCACTCTAGTTCCCAGCCCGGATCACCCATCTGCGAGCAAGACTATGGACGAACCATTCATTGAGCCAATTCTTTCTGGTACCACGGAGCAGCCACTGACTAATGATCCATCTGCAGCAGAGACTGAAGCCATGGATGTCTTGCTGGACTCTCCAACAACTTCAATCCCTCTGACATCCTTGGTCTCCCTCATTCAGCACAGTCCAACCGCCGCACCTACGATAGTTGTCTCACCAGATTTCGTCGATCCGGATCTGGTGGTGTCAACAGTTGTTGCAGCTTTACAGGTTGATGAGCCTACCAGACCTATCACTCCTCCAGATCAGTCTGCTGAAGATTTGGCATTTTTGGAAGACTTCTCTTCGGACTTGGTTACTTTGATCCGGTCCGAAACACGCCAGTCTGCCGTTTCCACAATCGTACCAGTTGAAGCAGCAGTTGATCTACCTAAGTCACCTTCTGATCACTCTTCAGACCATTTATCTGTTGAAGCCCCATCTCTGGCCAAGTACCTTCAACTTCTTTCTGATAACTGTCTATCTCTCTCTCACCGAGTCATAGAACTTCATCAGAGTCAAAGGTCTACATTCTTGGATTTTGAATCCTTCAAAGACAAAATGACGGCTAACATAAGCAGCATTCAGCGCGGACTGAATGACATGTTCTCTCAGCAAGCTTCATATAAAAACATCCTGAGAAAAGAACAGATCGAGCTGGCCACTGAAGTTCGGGCTTCCGTCGCCAAGTCCCTTATTGCTCAGGACACTCGTCTGGATGCTATCAGCGCTCAGCTCACAGATCGTCGATTTTCTTCAGGAGATTGCTGCTGACATAAAGGGGGAAAAAGAAAGGATTTCAAGCCAGCTAAGTCTTCAGCGAAGAAATAGATGTATATATAAGTCAGACATGTCTGTAAATGTATATCAGACTTTTATTCTATAAAAAATCAAAGTTCTTATCTAAGTCTTAGTTCATTTATTTTGAACAAACTGGCTTAATCGATCCGAACTACAACTTAACTATGTTCATTTATTTTGAACAAGAAAAATTAATTGATCCGCAAGTCTTCAGAACTTTTAAACGACTGAACAAGAGGACATAGAAGCTAGGTTTTGTCATCATCAAAAAGGAGGAATTTGTTAGTTCCGGATTTCAAAGATGACAAAACGGATCAGAACGGATCGATGAAAAACAGATCAGACCGATCAAAGCAGTTAAACCATGGTCTATCGCAAAAATCAGAACGGATCGATGAACATCAGCCTGACCAGAGCGAAGCACGAGATCAGCTCAATAATAATCAGATCAGTGCAGACAAAGTTGAATAAGCGTCGTTCTTCAGTCCGAATCATTAACGGCTATTTATTGAAGCATTTAATGATGCAATTAATGGTGAAAAAGACCAATGACTGAAGATTACCTTAAAAGGTAAGAAGACAAAGAAGAGCTCACCTGACAGTCGCCGAAAGCATAGACCAGAATGGCAAGTGCCTAAAAGAATAAGACTAAAGTTTATTCAGAGACTGAGCAGAGTCAAGAGTTGCACAGAAAAGGAAATAATGTCGTTGGTACAATCAACTATATAAGGATGCAACTAAAGAGCTCAAAGAGACTGTCTGATCGATCAAGAAACAAAAAGAAAAGAAAAACAGCACAAGCCTACAACTTCAGATATTCTTGAGTAGAACCACTTTCAGAATATATTCATTTTATCAGTCTGCTCAAAAGTTTTCATAAACACAGCATATTGTAATATTTGATCATCATAGGATCATTGTGTGCATAGACAAGATCAGTCTGTCTTGTGTATTCTTTACTAAGATAGAGAAGTGAGAATCAATTGTAACTGTCAGACAGTGTGTGTCTGAACAGATAGAGAGACTAGGAGTTTCAGTCTGGTAGTGAGGTAAATCCAGCTGAATCGGGTTTGTACAACAGGATTGTATAAATCAAAGTCTTCTAGTGAAATCCTTCCTTAATTGGAAGAAGGGGAGACGTAGAAGGATTACACCACCTTCGAACTTCCAGAAACACATTCTGTCTTTCATCATTCTGCACTACGTTATACTTTTAAGCCATCGAGCCGTTCTTACTAGTCTAGAACAGACCGTTCCGCACTAAAATATTCAGTGGTCTGTTCTGCAGAAAAGTTGATGAAGAAACAGATTTCTTTCACTAACCCGAGAGAAATAAAAAAAGGATTAATTTTAAAGGAGTGTTCATTCACCCCCCTCTAAACACTCCGGACCGATCCTAACAGCTCGCAAACATGTTCGAACTTTTCGAGCCGAACTCGAACTCGAGCTCTGATTCGAGCCGAACTCGAGCCAAATTTTTGAAACTATTCGAACTTCGAATCGAATTCGAGCTCGAATATAACTTTTTCGAGCCAAATTCGAACCTTAAATTTTTCTGCATATTCGGCTTGATTCGATTGGTTTACACCCCTAGTCGAATCCAACCCAAAGTCCAATCAAACTATTATTTTTGTTATTTTTTAATTACATCATTATATATATGCTAACAGAGTCCAATTTATATAAAAATATATAATAAAAAAAATAGCTTCTCTAAATCGAACTATATAAAAATATTGAATATATAAGAAATCGATCGATCAAATACTTAAACTTATAACACAAATTAGTTATATAGTACCATAAATCAGTATATATAGTACCACAAATTAGTATAGACAGTACCATAAATCAGTATATATAGTACCACAAATTAGATTATTTAGTACCACAAATCAGCTTATTTAGTACCACAATTAATAAATATAGTACAATAAGTCAAATATATATAGTATCATAAATTAGATTATATAGTACCACAAATTAACTTGTGTAATACCATAAATTAGTATATATAGACGAAGAAATAAGGTTTGAAGTAAGTAAACTTAGATTATATAGTACCACAAAAAGTACCACAAATTAGTATATATAGTACCACAAATTAGTTTAGGTAGTATATATAGATCAAGAAATAAGATTTCAAGTAAGTAAACTTAGATTATATAGTACCACAAATAGTACTACAAATCAGTATATATAGTACCACAAATTAGCTTATGCAGTATCACATATTAGATTATACAGTATCACAAATTAGTATAGACAGTATAACAAATCGGTACATATAGTATCATAAATTAGATTATATAGTACCACAAATTAGCTTATGTAGTACCACAAATTAGTATATATCTAATTACAAATCAAGCATATATAGTATCATAAATTAGATTATATAGTACCACAAATTAGTATATTTGATGAAGAAATAAGGTTTGAAGTAAGTCAACTTAGATTATATAGTACCACAAATTAGCTTTATATGGCACTACAAATTAGTATATATGGCACCACAAATTAGTATATATATAGCACCATAAATTAGTTTATAGTATCACAAATTAGCTTATATAGTAGTACAAATTAGCTTATATAGTACCACAACTTAGTATATATAGTACCATAAATTAGCTTATTGTATAGTACAACAAATCAGTATATATTACCACAAATTAGCTTATGTAGTATCATATATAGATTATATCGTACCACAAATTATGTTATTTACTACCAAAAATATGTTATTTAGTACTATATATTAACTATATAGTACCACAAATCAGTATATTTGGTACCACAAATCGGTATTTTTAGCACCACAGATTAGCTTACATAGTACCACAAATTATATCATTTAGTACCCAAAATATGTTATTTATTACCACAAATCATTATATTTAGTACCACATACTAACTTATATAGTACCACAAACCAGTATATTTGGTACCACAAATCAGTATATTTAGTGCTACTAAATAACTTATATAATACCACAAATTATGTTATTTACTACCAAAAATATGTTTTTTAGTACCACATATTAACTATATAGTACGACAAATCAGTATATTTGGTACCATAAATCGGTATGTTTAGTACCACTGAGTAGCTTATATAGTACCATAAATTATATTATTTAGTGTCAAGTATATATATATATATTATTTAGTGTCAAGGTATATATATATATATATGTATATGTATTTACCATATATTAAATGTATGATAATATGGTACTAAGTAAGATTAGAAGTGAAATATCTATTTCGCATGTTATATAACATAAAATGACATATTATATATAAATCTATTTGCAAATATACCAACTTATTTATATCTTTAGCATATATTAAATGTATGATAATGTGGTACTAAGTAAGACTAGACGTGAACTATCTATTTGGCATGTTATATAACATAAAATGACATATTATATATAAATATATTTGCAAATATATCAAGTAATATATATCTTTATATATTAAATGTATGATAGACACTAAGTAATATTAGATGTGAACTATCTATTTCGCATATTATATAACATAAAATGATATATAATATATAATAGAAATATATTATATATATATATATTTACCATATATAAATGTATGATAGGCACTAATTAAGATTAGATGTGAACTATCTATTTTGCATGTAACATAAAATGACATATCATATATAAACTTATTTGCAAATATATCAAGTTATATATATCTTTACCATATATTAAATGTATGATAACATATTTTTCGTACTAAATAACATAATTTGTGGTACTATATAAGCTATTACGTGGTACTAAATATGCTGATTTGTGGTACCAAAACATGCGTCACTTCTTTCTCCTCGAAATTATCCATGTTTGAGCCATATTTTGGAAATGTGGTCAACATAAAAGTTGTAAAACTTTATGTTATCTTCGCGTTGATAGCTAATTCTTTTAATTCAAAGATCGTATGAGAACGTTATGACCAAAATACTAAACTGTAATACAAGCTGACGAATTTTCACCTCCAAGGTAGAATCATAGGCGCTCAAGCGCCTATGACAGGCGCTCAAGCGACTGCCAATCTGCTAAAAATTATAGTGGGCAGAACCATGGTCGCTCGAGCGCAGATTTGTGGTCCAAATATACTGATCTGTGGTACTATATAAGTTAATATGTGGTACTAAATATAGTGATTTGTGGTACTAAATAACATATTTTCTTTGATACTAAATAACTATGTGGTACTGTATAAGTGTGGGGTCATCGCTACTTAATCCCTTAAGTATCAAATCATTATACATTGATGAGTAGGGATTAAGTACTAAGACACACTGATTAAGAGTTTTACTATGTCAGTTATTACAACAATTACAACAATTACAACATCGTGACATAATATACATCACATGTACAGATGAACAAGCTAATATGTTCAAGTCCTAATCAGTGGTTCAACTCATAGCAGAAGTCGACTCACAATCCCGTCCTCCCATCTATGAGTCCCTACAGAAACAATCATACAACATGAGTATTGATAGACAACCATCTCAGTTCTATATCAATAAGAAAACATCATACGATAAATAACCATCGTAAAATCCCAACTGTGATTATTTTGTAACATGCACCACAATATGCAAATATGTGATAACATGTCTCATTCATCATAATGTTATAACGTGACATATATGATATGTCTCTCAGCTCAATATGTCCATGGCTCAGCCTTCACGTCCCATATTAGCAGCACATATCATATTGCTTTCCTCACGTTATAACAACCAACATATGCTCAACAAGAGCATACATCACATGCCAAAGCATATGCTCAACTAGCATACTCTCATGGCATCAACTATATGTCTAAACAACATGAATGTATACCAATATGATTCCAACAATCATATATCGCAATCTCAACATATAGAAGCAACATCACATAATCATAACTCAATACTCGTACGTCTACACGTACCTGTCATGCGATACAAAATATATAAGTTTAGGCGTCAATGTTTAAGCGCCTCGTTGTCCTGTCCCCTGTGATGATGCTACATGAATACCAACAATGTAACATATCAAAATAAGCTTCAATATCAAATTCCACAAAAAACCTAACATTTTGCAACATATAAACCCGATCGCCATTTTTCCCTATCGATCGCCAACATTTTCTGTCTCATCGCGATCGATCGCTACTATCTCGCGATCGATCGCCAAAATGTTCTGTTCACTCGCGATCGATCGCTATGTTTCACCGATCGATCGCCAAGCCATTTCACCGCCTTATAATTTTACTCTGCTTCGGCGACGGATCGGCACAAGGCTAGTGATCGATCGCCGATGTCTGAATTTTTCAGACCATGGCGATTTTGAGCTTATCTTCATGGTGTAATTCTTCCAACTCAATTCCTTCTATTAAAACATGATAAATGCATACAATAACATCATATGAGTATGTTTTCTTAACTAAACAACTCAATTATTTCCTTTATATCACGTATAAATTGAAGAATTACCAAACTAATGTGTTTATATTCCAACTCAAACTAAACCAATACATAACAAGTAGATAAAACACATACACATCTCTTACCCACTAGAATCCACTTCTAGTTCACAAGCCTTGTGATTCCAAGCTTAATTCCAAGACAAGAGTGCAAGTTCAAGCAAGGGTTTGAGAGGAGCTTGTGTAGAAACTTTTAGGTGTATGTGGTGTACTATGTTTTTGAAATCTGATTACCTTGTTCCTTCAATATAAACTCAAATGCACATGACATTCAACTCACATGCACACCACATTCCAAATGAAATGCACATGGACAACTCATTTGTGGGGTCCTCGTTACTTAATTCGTTATGTATCAAATGATATACATATGTGAGTATGAATTAAGTAAAATCATACAATGATTTTGAGTTTTACTAAGCAGGTTGTTACAACATTTACAAAATTCGTACAGAATTACACCACATGTACAGGCAAAACAACCTAACAAAAAGTACAACTCATATGCAGTGGTTCAGCTAGCAGCGAAATTCAACTCACAATCCCATCCTCCCACATCTATGAGTTCCTACAGAAACAATCACACAACATGAGTATAGATGCACAACTATCTCAATGCTATATCAATAAGCAATAGAAAACGATAAAGCACTATCGTAAAATCATCAACTGTGATTGTTCTGTATCATGCATCATCAAATGCAAATATGTCATGACATGTCTCGTCCATCACCCTGTTATAATGGGACAAATATGATTTGCCTATCTCAGCTCAAAATGTCAGTGGAACCTCCTCACATCTTCATATTAGCAGCACAAATCATATTTTCGTCCTCACACATTATAACAGTCCAAACATATACTCAACCGGAGTATACCTCTTATGCCAAAGCATATGCCCAACATTGACATGCATATCGTGGCAACAAGCTTAACAACATGCAAGTATATCATCGTGAATGTATACCTATATGATAATCAATATATATCCAATCTCAATATCACCATCACAATAACATCGATACTCGTACGTCAACACGTACCTGTTGTGCAACACAAAAGATAGAAATCAGGCGTCAATGTTTAATCGCCTCGTTGTCCCATCCCCTGTGATGATGCTACGTAAATACCAACAATGTATAATGTCATCAACCATGCTATGAAACCATTACAAAGAAAATACAACAATTTTCATAATCTGGGTCTTGCGATCGATCGGTCACTCCTAGCGATCAATCACTCACCCTAGCGATCGATCGGTACAAAGCTAGCGATCGATCGGTATTAAATCTGAATTTCATACAACAACTACGTCATTCGAGCGATCGAACGGTCGCCTTCAGCGATCGATCGCTACATGAATCGCCTTACATTTCCCCTGTTTCAGCGATCGATCAGTACATCTACCGATCGATCGGTCGATAACAAAAATTCCATACTATGGCGATTTTGAGCTTATCTTCATGGTTCTCTTTCTCTACATCACCAAATACAATTAAAACTTGTTTCAAGTAATACTTAACAACATATGAACACATTTCCATAACTTTTACAACTTCTTTCATTGAATTTCATCTCATATTTAATCAAGACATAGAGATTACAAAGCATATAGATGAACTACCAACATATAAACATCATATGCTATGAAATTCTTACAAAGAAGTTCTAAATTCACTTTCCTCAACTTTCTATATTGATTGCCAAGTGAAATCCAAGAAAAGATGCAAGAGCAAGTAAGGGTTTTGAGAGGTGCTTGTGTAGAGCTTCTTAGGTGAAATATGGTGTGTTATGTGTTTTCAATCTGAGTTAGCATCATATATATACTCTCCAAGATGAAACTCAAATGCATGTGAAATCCAAGTTAAATGCGTACCAACTCATGTCTACTTAATATGCAACTACTTGCTACATATTCCGCACATGTAGTTCTATGTTTAAGTTGATATATCAACTAGCAACCACTCAACACATCTACTATGCTTCTCATATGTTAACAAGTCTAGTAATGCCATATACTTGGTCTTATTTCATGCCATTCATACTATACTTCTTTAGCACACATACACATCACTTCATTATTGCCAATTATATTGCATACATGTCATTCTTCCCACTTGGTTCAACCCGAACCCGAATCCCCATCATACTGAAATTCTTTCCCCATTACACCATAATCATATTACTCATGTATAAGTCATCTCGTGGCATTACAATTCTCCCCTCCTAATTAAATTTCATCCTCAAAATTGCATATACATAACATGAATAGCTCAATCCTACAATCCTATTGCAATAAAGCAATAACAAAAGCATATATGCAACATTGCAGTAAATACTCACCAACAGTATCATAAAAACGTAAATGCATACCAGAAAATAACTCAGGATACTGCTGCATCATTGTTGCTCCGTCTCCCACGTTGCCTCATCGAAACCCCGTCTGTCCCATTGTACTTTCACCATTGGTATTACTTTACTTCTCAATTTGTGTTCGGCTCTATCCAAGACAGGTCGTTCCACATACGACACATCTGTATCCAACTGTACTTCAGACGATTGTAATACAAGACTCGGATCTGGTTTATATTTCCTCAATAGCGAAACATAAAACACATCATGAGTGTTACTCAATACTGGTGGTAGTGCCAATCGATATGTCAACGTACCAACACGTTGCAACACCTCATAAGGACCAACACATCGTGGTGACAACTTTCCACGCCTACCAATCGTACCACACCTTTAAAATGTGAGATTTTCAAGAACACTCGGTCACCAACTTGAAATTCAAGTGGTCTACGTCGCTTATTGGCATAAGCGGCATGTCGATCCTGAGCTGCTTTTAATTTAAATCAGATCAGTTTCACTTTCTCCTCCATTTCACGTATCATATCTGGTCCATGTAGTGAAGACTGATCCACATCATCCCAATACAATGTCGATCTACATCTTTGCCCATACAGTGCCTCAAATGGTGCCATATGTATACTAGTTTGATAACTATTATTATAAGAAAATCCCACTAATGGCAACGACTATTGCCAAGAGTTATCAAACTCCAAAACACAGGCCCGTAACATATCCTCAAGCGTCTGTATCGTACGCTCTGTCTGTCCATCTGTTTGAGGATGATAAGCTGTACTCAATCAAACTTCCGTCCCTAGTGCTGACTGTAATCCTTCCCAACAATGAGAAGCAAATCTCGGATCTCGGTCCGATACAATTAAAACTGGTATTCCATGTAGTTTCACCACATTTTGAATGTATAACTGAGCCATCCTCAAGTAGGTAAACGTCATATGGTATGAAGTGAGCAACTTTCATTAGTCTATCAACAATCACCCAAATCGCATCACAACCAGAAGATGTTTTTGGCCAATGGGTTACAAAATCCATTGCTTCACCTCCTGGTCTCTGTCTTTCTGCTTTTACTTATTGACAGATCAAACAACGTTTCACAAAATCAAGTACATCATGTTTCATGCGTTTCCATCAGAATTGGGTAAGCAAATCTTTGTACATTTCTTTCCTCCAGGATGTATACTATATCGACTACAATGAGCATATTGTAGTATTTCTTAGCGTAGTCCTAAAGACGCAGGGACTACCCAACATTTTCTATATTTCAAACTTCCATCACTTGCTGTCATAAACTGATATGTTTGTCCTTGACCTATCATTTATTTCCAGTGTTGTACTTCATCATCAGTGGTTTGTGCCGTTCTGATCTTCTCAAAGATATCAGGTTCAATCAACAATGTTGATACCCTTACTGGCACTGTCACTACATCAAACTCATATCCAATGTACAACAAGAAGTCATCAAGGCTGACAAATGAATCATATCAGTAACTGTGTTTTGTACCTTTCGACTTAAGGCATCCACTGTTAAATTGGCCTTTCCGGGATGATATTCAATCTCACAATCATAATCTTTTAAAAGATCCATCCATCTCCTTTGCCGCATATTCAACTCTGTTTGAGTGAATAAAAACTTTAAACTTTTATGATCCGTGTATATGGTAAATGATGTACCATATAAATAATGTCGTCATATCTTCAACGCAAAGACTATGGCTGCCAACTCCAGATCATGCACTGAATATTTCATTTCATGTGGCTTCAGTTGCTTTGATGCATACACCACCACTTTTTATCCCGCATCGATACACAACCTAAACCAAGTAATGATGCATCAGTATAAAGAGCAAACATGTCATGCTCTGATGGAATAATCAACACCGGAGCAGTAGTTAACCGATGTTTTACTTCCTGAAAGCTATATTCACATGCCTCTGACCATCTAAATGGTACTCCCTTTTGTGTCAACTGAGTTAATGGTTTGACAATTGTTGCGAAACCTTCAACAAACCGTCTGTAATAGCCTGCCAAACCCAAGAAACTACGAATTTCTGGCACCGAAGTAGGTGTTGACCAATTCAACACCACTTCTATCTTTTTTGGATCGACTGATATACCATCTTTGGAAATCACATGCCCCAAAAATCCTACATTGTTCAACCAAAACTCACACTTACTGAGTTTGGCATATAAGTGACGTGTTCTCAATAATTGCAACACCAGATGCAAATGTTGGACATGCTCTATTTCACTCCGAGAATAGATCAGTATATCATCGATAAACACAATGACAAATTGATCAAGATATTCTTGAAAAACTCGATTCATTAAACTCATGAAGATACCTGGAGCATTTGTCACACCAAATGGCATCACTAGGAACTCATAATGTCCATAGCGAGTTCTGAATGCTGTCTTCTGCACATCTCCTTCCCTCACACGTATTTGATGATAACCAGATCTCAAATCAATCTTAGAATAGATCATTGATCCATGTAACTGATCAAACAAATCATCAATACGAAGAAGAGGATATTTATTCTTTATGGTTACCTTGTTCAACTGTCTATAGTCAATGCACATTCGCATCGACCCATCTTTCTTCTTAACAAACAATACAGGAGCACCCAAGGCGATACACGTATGTATCCCTTATCCAATAAATCTTGCAACTGAGTTTCAACTCTCTCAGTTCAGTTGGTGCCATACGATATGGTGCTCGTGAGATCGCAGAGGTACCAGGTACCAATTCAATGCCAAATTCCACTTCTCGACTTGGTGGAAATCCAGGAATCTCATCTGGAAATACATCAGCGTACTCTGCAACCACTGGTATATCATCTACTCTTCTTTCTACTTTCTTTTCCGCTATATCAAGAGCGTAAATCAAATATCCCATATGTCCACGTTCTAACAAACGCGACATTCGAATAGCCGATATCAAAGGAATCTTTGCACGTGATCCTGTCCATAGAAGAGCCATTGGTTTCCAGTATCAGACTGAAACCGCACTATCTTCTGACAATAATCTACAACAATTTGATATCTACTCAACACATCAATACCAAGAATACAGTCAAAA
Organism: Haberlea rhodopensis; assembly: GCA_907163345.1. Classification (NCBI taxonomy): domain Eukaryota; kingdom Viridiplantae; phylum Streptophyta; class Magnoliopsida; order Lamiales; family Gesneriaceae; genus Haberlea; species Haberlea rhodopensis. The sequence goes on along the minus strand of CAJQUN010000431.1, from coordinate 439,678 downwards.
TCCGTCATATCTAACACAATCAAATCAGCCTGTATTCCATAATCAGTATCAAACTGAATAGCACAACCAGACACACTCTGACAAGGCATCACCGTAGTTCCCATGGGTGTCGAGACATATAGAGGCATCCGTAGTGGAGATGATCATATATGATACCGGTCAACAAAAGCTTGTGCAATAAATGAATGTGATGCACCCGTATCAATCAACACAAAAGCTGGATAAGTAAATAAACTACACTTACCCGCTATCACATCATCAGGAGCTGCCTCTGCTTGCTCCTTGTTCAGTGCATACACCTGAGCCTGAGGCGGTCCTGCTCTCTGTCCCCCACCAGTCCGTGGTAGCATCTATGGTCTCTGCTGCACTGTACTGTCCGATACATTCCCTCCAAATGATTGTCCTCCACCTTGGGGACAATCTCTTATTATATGTCATGCCCTTCCGCATTGAAAACAAACTGGATTATTCAGTTGTGGACAATCTTGTCTATAATGTGGTCCTCCACACTTAAAACATTGTAAACTTCGACCACTGCTACTACTACTACTGCCTTGGGACTGTCCCTTGACCACTTGTTCACCGCCTTTCCACATCATAAACCGCTTCCCACCAAATCTAGAGGAAGATGCACCTCCCCGTGATGATTTAAATGGCTCCCCTCTAGGTCTCATGCTATCTGATGTAGGTGTTTGGGGTTGTCCTACATCCTTATAAACTCCAACTCCAATCTCAGCCATCTCAGCTCTCGTCAGCACTTCCTCAAACGAAGTAGGGTTATTAGAAATCACCATATCAAACAACTCAGGCCTTAAGCCTTTCACAATCTGTCTGATCTTTGCCTTTGTATTTGCAGCAATATGTAGTGCATACCGTAACAATGAAGAATACTACAAAGCATAATTAGATACTGTCATAGTTCCCTGTTTCAGATTTGTAAACTCATATTCTTTCATCTGCCTCGCAGCAACAGAGAAATAATGCTCCTGGAAGCGATGTCTGAACACATCCCAATCAATAACCTGTCCTTGAGCTCTCAACTCAATCAGTGTTGCTTTGCACCATAGCATTGCTTTCTTTGCCAATTGGAACTCAGCCAAACGTAACCAGGCTGACTTAGCACATGGTGCTGACACCAAGATCTGTTCAACACATTCCAACCATTCCTCCGTCTGTTCCCCTGATTCAGTACCCTCAAAGCGAGGTGGCTGATAACTCAGAAACTGGGTCAGTGTTAATTCCCTAGGTAACAGTACTTGTTCCATTGGCCCTTGCTCTACTGGTGGTGGTGGCACAAGCGACAACCCAACACTAGCATTGCCACTAATGGCATCCCCAACATCATCATGAGGTACTCTGTTTGCCATTACTGCAAATCCAGGGTTAAAAACAACATACAAATATATAAAGCATGTTAGTATAATATCATATCAATACTCTCAACATGCTTTCAAGTGGTTAGGCAACTCCCTAAGACACTTCCTCTACCATTGTTCACCCCGTTCTCGAACCACTGCTCTGATACCACTAATGTGGGGTCCTCGTTACTTAATTTGTTATGTATCAAATGATATACATATGTGAGTAGGAATTAAGTAAAATAGTACACTGATTTGGAGTTTTTCTAAGCAGGTTGTTACAACAGTTACAAAATTCGTACAAAATTACACCACATGTACAGGCAAAACAACCTAACAAAAAGTACAACTCCTATGCAGTGGTTCAGCTCGCAGCGGAATTCAACTCACAATCCCATCCTCCCACATCTATGAGTCCCTACAGAAACAATCACACAACATGAGTATAGATGCACAACTATCTCAGTGCTATATCAATAAGCAACAGAAAACGATAAAGCACTATCGTAATATCATCAACTGTGATTGTTCTGTATCATGCATCATCAAATGCAAATATGTCATGACATGTCTCGTCCATCACCCTGTTATAATGGGACAAATATGATTTGCCTATCTCAGCTCAAAATGTCAGTGGAACCTCCTCACATCTTCATATTAGTAGCACAAATCATATTTACATCCTCACACATTATAACAGTCCAAGCATATACTCAACCGGAGTATACCTCTCATGCCAAAGCATATGCCCAACATTGGCATACCTATCGTGGCAACAAGCTCAACAACATGCAAGTATATCATCATGAATGTATACCTATATGATATCATCAATATATAATTCAATCTCAATATCATCATCACAATAACATCGATACTACGTACCTGTTGTGCGACAGAAAAGATAGAAATCAGGCATCAATGTTTAACCGCCTCGTTGTCCCGTCCCTTGTGATGATGCTACATATATACCAACAATGTATAATGTCATCAACCATGCTATGAAACCATTATTAAGAAAATACAACAATTTTCATAATCAAGGTCTTGCGATCGACCGGTCACTCCTAGCGATCGATCGGTACAAAGCTAGCGATCGATCGGTATTAAATCTGAATTTCATACAACAGCTACGGCATTCGAGCGATCGATCGGCCGCCTTCAGCGATCGATCGCTACATGAACCGCCTTACATTTCCCCTGTTTCAGCGATCGATCGGTACATCTACCGATCGATCGGTCGATAACAAAAATTCCCTACTATGGCGATTTTGAGCTTATCTTCATGGTTCTCTTTCTCTACATCACCAAATACCATTAAAACTTGTTTCAAGTAATACTTAACAACATATGAACACATTTCCGTAACTTTTACAACTTCTTTCATTGAATTTCATCTCATATTTAATCAAAACATAGAGATTACAAAGCATATAGATGAACTACCAACATATAAACATCATATGCTATGAAATTCTTACAAAGAAGTTCTAAATTCACTTTCCTAGACTTTCTATATTGATTGCCAAGTGAAATCCAAGAAAAGATGCAAGAGCAAGTAAGGGTTTTGAGAGGTGCTTGTGTAGAGCTTCTTAGGTGAAATATGGTGTGTTATGTGTTTTCAATCTGAGTTATCATCATATATATACTCTCCAAGATGAAACTCAAATGCATGCGAAATCCATGTTAAATGCATACCAACTCATGTCTACTTAATATGCAACTACTTGCTACATATTCCACACATGTAGTTCTATGTTTAAGTTGATATATCAACTAGCAACCATTCAACACATCTACTATGCTTCTCATATCAAACATGTATGTTAACAAGTCTAGTAATGCCATATACTTGGTCTTATTTCATGCCATTCATACTATACTTACTTTAGCACACATACACATCACTTTATTATTGCCAATTATATTGCATACATGTCATTCTTCCCACTTGGTTCAACCCGAACCCGAATCCCCATCATACTGGAATTCTTTCCTCATTACACCATAATCATATTGCACATGTATAAGTCATCTCGAGGCATTACATCATTAGTACTCAACCACATGTATCTCATGTCCTTCCCATCCACAACATAGTACTCTTGTTACATATACAACAACCCATGTAATACTACTTCAAACCATATGTAGATGTTCTCAACTAGCACCTACATACTAGTTCAACATATATGAAAACTCAAATAATTCAATATGTTTAGCATACTACGTTTAACTCGAACTCGAGTCCACTTGATTCCATAATTATTGCATCATTACCCGATAATCACATCAAACATGTTTAAGTTAGATCGAGGCATTACAATAAGCTACCGTGGTACTAAATATATTGATTTGTGGTACCAAATATACTGATATGATGTACTGTACAAACTAATATATGGTACTAAATATACTGATTTGTGCTACTAATAAAATATATTTTTGGTACTAAATAACATAATTGGTTATACTATATAAGCTACTGTGCGGTATAGATATACAGATTAGTGGTACTATATATACTAATTGGTGGTAGTGATTTTTGTTACTATATAATCTAATTTGTTGTACTAAATAATCTAATTTGTGGTACTATGTAACATAATTTGTGATACTATATATACTGTCAGGATCGTTCCGAGGGTGGGTGGCCATTCCACACCCGAGTTCAACTAACATGAGCTTCAATAGCTCATGTTCTTGAAATAATTGCACCGAGAGATTATATCAAGTTCGGTTACAAAACCGAGCGGAAGACACTCGACATAACCCACTCTAAAACCGATTAATCATTTGAAAGGCATTTTAAAGATATGCAAGAAAGTATGTAAAAACAGTTAGGTAAATAAATGCAGTAAAGTAAATAACACAAGCATTTGTTTCTGGAAGTTCGAAGCACAACGCTTCTACGTCTCTCCTTCTTCCATCTCATGGAAGGATACACTAGAAGACTTTGATTTATACAACTCTTTGTACAAACCCGATCCAGTTGGACATTCCCCATCCAACTAGAACTCCTAGCAACTCAACTATGTATGTTCTTTAATGTCTCACATACAAAGACCTCTCAATCGGTTGTGATGAATCATCAACCGTTACAATGATATTCACTCATCTATTCAGCTCTCAAATACAATGAATAGAGTGAATATATATGGCACAAATGATCTCTAACTAGATCTGATATATCAAGGTAAGTGGTGCCTAAAATCTGGGCTTGCTCTCTTTCAAGTTGTTCTTTTCTTGTAAGCTGCCCTTTTTGAATCCCAAGTGGGTTTGCTTTTATCTTGCTTGGATTGATTTTCAATCACCTTATTTGAGCTTCCAAGACTTGTATATATAGCCCGAAACAATGATATATACTTTAGACACAAGAATATGCCCGTTGGAAAAGATGCTGCATCATTCCCGAGCTTGCAACGATCATATTCTCGTTTCTGGGCTCTTGTATTTCGGACCGGACTGGCCTGATCAGTCTTGTACAGATCAGTCTGGCCGGATCAGCTTGGACAGATCAGTCTGGCCGGACCAGTCTTGTACAGATCATTCTGGCCGGATCAGCTTGGACAGATCAGTCTGGCCGGATCAGCTTGGACAGATCAGTCTGGTGCAAGACAAGCTTGATACAAAAACAGCTTGATAAACTTGCTCTTCCAATCTGTTGCTTGTAGCTCTTGATTCTTTGATTTCTGGGCAAAGGGATCTACATTAAAGTTGTAGCCCTTTCTCTTAGCTTTCCACGGAATCAAGAATCGCTAGATTTCGAGTTTGTATGAGAGAGTTATACTCGAAATACGAGGCGATGGTCCTGCTGTATGTTTGCTGGATGCAGGGCGTGACGTACAGAAGCTTTTTGGCCATCTTAACGTCCGATTCAGTCTTTGACTTCCAAATATGACTTGTAGATCTTTGTCTTAGCTTTCCAACTTATACTGAATCGTCTCGTTCCAATAAGCGAGCTAAGAGTTATGGCCAACAGACTGACAGTCGCTTGCTGTAACAGCTTGCTGTTTCTTCACGGTATAGCTCGATCTTACAGACGTCTTTTCTCCTTGATAACATTTGAACTAGCCGATCTGTTGTGAAATATGACTTTTAGTATTTTGAGTTGGCTGTTCAACCTCTTTGGAAGCACGCCATTTCAATATCCGAGCTATGAGATATGATCGAAACAATCCGCTCTGCTAGGATTTCAGTCTTGGTCCAGCTTGATATTTTCAAGCTATTCTTTATAATTTATCAAGCTTCTAATCATGATCTATGAACTGCACACTTGATGAATTATGTTAGCAACACAATAACAAGTTTTGTTAACATCAAAACAAAGATTATTTGGGTTCCCAAAACACAACAATCTCCCCCTTTTGATGATCACAAAACTTGAATAAAAATATGAACATTAAAGCACAATGTTGCATAACAAGAAAAAACATATTTTTTAAACAACATATTTCTCCCCCTTTTTGTGTGAATCAAAAAGGACAAATAAAATTTACTCCCCCTCAAGGATTGAGATTAAACTCTCCCCCTTAATTTTAAAATGTTTGAAAATTTGAGCAAGTGAGGGGCAAATGGGGTAGGCTAAAACAAATTTAAAAAAATGCAATGCACATTAATTTTTGAACAAAAATAACCTCTTTGATGATGGATGAAGCATACTTGGCAACAAATTTGAATTTTTTGACAAAACTCAACAATGTCCATTTCAACTTTCTGCGGTGGCAGCACATGAGTCAACTTTGCAGAATGAACTGCTTTTCTTCGTGAAGAATTAAGCTGCAAGACTTATACCGTTGCGATCTTCTATGAGTCTAGTTTGCAACGCAAAAAAACGGTTCGTCATTTGGACATCCGAGCAAGAAGTTATGCCAATTTTCCCAAAGTCGCTGCGAGCTGCCAAAAGACTAAGATGCTTCGAAAAATGTTAGATAAAATCTCAAAATAAAAATTTTAAACTTAAAATGAGGTTAGAACATATTGAACGAGAATTTGAACATTTAAAATAGATTTTAAAATTATTTTCGTGCAAAATGAATGCAATGAAATTGATTTTTATGCTAAAAATTTGCATACACCATATTTTGAAAAAACAAATGCTATGAAAATATTTCGTGCTCATGAGAAAATTTTGAAATTGATTTTAAAAGATATCCGCTAAAAAATCGGTTAAAATGCTTTCCAAGAACAACCTGGCTCTGATGCCACTTGTCAGGATCGATTTCGGGGGTGGGTGGACATTCCACACCCGAGTTCAACTAACTTGAGCTTCAATAGCTCGTGTTCTTGAAATAATTGCACCGAGAGATTATATCGAGTTCGGTTACAAAACCGAGCGGAAGACACTCGACATAACCCGCTCCAAAACCGATTAATCATTTGAAAGGCATTTTAAAGATATGCAATAAAGTATGTAAAAACAGTTAGGTAAATAAATGCAGTAAAGTAAATAACACAATCATTTGTTTCTGGAAGTTCGAAGCACAACGCTTCTACGTCTCCCCTTCTTCCATCTCATGGAAGGATATACTAGAAAACTTTGATTTATACAACTCTTTGTGCAAACCCGATCCAGTTGGACATTCTCCATCCAAATAGAACTCCTAGCAACTCAACTATGTATGTTCTTTAATGTCTCACATACAAAGGCCTCTCAATCGGTTGTGATGAATCATCAACCATTACAATGGTATTCACTCTTCTATTTTAGCTCACAAATACAATGAATAGAGTGAATACAAAGGCACAAATGATTCCATAATGAATCTGATATAGCAAGGTAAGTGGTGCCTAAAATATGGGCTTGCTCTCTTTCAAGCTGTTCTTTTCTTGTAAGCTGCCCTTTCTGAATCCCAAGTGGGTTTGCTTTTATATTGCTTGGATTGATCTTAAATCACCTTATTTGAGCTTCCAAGACTTGTATATATAGCCCCAAACAATGATATATACGTTAGACACAAGAATATGCCCGTTGGAAAAAGTTCTGCATCATTCCCGAGCTTGCAACGATCATATTCTGGTTTCTGGGCTCTTGTATTTCAAACCGGACTGGTCTGATCAGTCTTGTACAGATCAATCTGGCCGGATCAGCTTGGACATATCAGTCTGGCCGGATTAGCTTGGACAGATCAGTCTGGTGCAAGACAAGCTTGATACAAAAACTGCTTGATAAACTTGCTCTTCCGATATGTTGCTTGTAGCTCTTGATTCTTTGATTTCTGGGTAAAGTGATCTACATGAAAGTTGTAGCCCTTTCTCTTAGCTTTCCACGGAATCAAGAATCGCCCGATTTCAAGTTTGTATGAGAGAGTAATGCTCGAAATACGAGGCGATGGTCCTGATGTATGTTTGCTGGATGCAGCAGCACATGACGTAACTTGCAGAACAGGGTCATTATGATTCAATCAAATTTCTCATAGTCTCGCTACCCTGAGTACAATCACTTTGATAATTTTAAGTTTAAACGTGAACAAAACATCCCGATCCCACGAGTAAACCGAACAAGCTCTTACCCCGAGCACAATCATTTATGCAATTTTATGTTTGAACGCGGACCAAACATCTCAATCCCACGAATAAACCGAACAGACTCGCTACCCCGAGCACAATCACTTTGATAATTTATGTTTAAACATTGACCAAACATCCTGATCCCACGAGTAAACCGAACAGGCTCGCTACCCCGAGCTCAATAACATTGATATTTTTAAGTTTAAATATGGACCAAACATCCCGATCTCACGAGTAAACCGAACAGGCTCGCTACCCCGAGCTCAATAATATTGATAATTTTAAGTTTAAACGTGGACCAATCATCCCGATCCCACGAGTAAACGATGGTAATTTTATTTTTAAACGTGGACCAAACATCCCGATCCCACGAATAAACCGAACATGCTCGATACCCCGAGCACAATCACTTTGATAATTTTAAGTTTAAATGACCAAACATCCCGATCCCACGAGTAAATCGAACAGAGTTGCTACCCCGAGCACAATCACTTTGATAATTTTAAGTTTAAACATGGACCAAACATCCCGATCCCACGAGTAAACCGAACAGGCTCGCTTCCCCGAGCATAATCATTTATGCAATTTTATGTTTAAACGTGGAACAAACATCCCGATCCCACGAATAAACCGAACAGGCTCACTACCTCGAGCACAATCACTATGATAATTTTATGTTTAAACGTGAACCAAACATCCCGATCCCACGAGTAAACCGAACATGCTCGCTACCCCGAGCACAATCACTTAGTCACGTTTTAGGTTCAAATACAGACCAAACATCCTGATCCTGTATTTAACCCGCCAACAATGGATAATAAATAAAACAAGCTCGACACCCGAGAAACAATCACTCAGTCACGTTTTAGGTTCAAATACAAACCAAACATCATGATCCTGTATTTAACCCGCCAACAACGGACACATCTCGAACATTCCGAGCACCAATAAAACGTACTCGAATATCCCGAGCACCAATTGTACTCGAACATCCCGAGCTCCAATAATAGAACGTACTCGAACATCCCGAGCACCAACACTTAGTCCCGTTTTAGGTTCAAATACGGATCAAACATTTCGATCCCGCATTTAACCTGCCAACAACGGACCAGATCAAATAACTCAAACCATAATAGAATATGCTCGAACATCCCGAGCTCGATGTAATAGGGCCTTACTGCTAGATTGTACGCCCGAGCTGTAACTGAGGTCGGCCTAAAAATACTGCAATAATATATAAAGAGTAGACAAAAATGATCCAAACTCAAGTAATGGGTGAAATCCCTAGAACGTGAAGCTCTTCATGTAAATATGAGATACATTCATCAACATATTTCAAGAATGACTCCAACTTCACTATATAAATAATTGATCCATAAGCATGTACATTGTTTTGAGCAAGTGAAGCTTGTTATAATCACGACATTATAATAAACTTGATATATTAAAATAGTCCAAATTTAGTTGAGACATCTCTAAACTTCAAGTAATAGCTCCACGAATGCTACTGCCATTATTGAGAGCATTAAGTATTCCAAGCATAAACTAATCTCCGAGTGAAATCAGTCCTAGCAGGAATGTCCCAATAAGTTGCACATGAAAGATATATGGTATCATGCATATCAATAATCATATAATCCCAAGTTGGTGTGTCACATCGCAAGAACCTCAAAATGCCATGAGCACAACCCATAACAGTCTTTTTTAACTCAATAATTAAGCAACTAAAATATTCCAAGATTCTTCAATCACATAATCAAACGAGCCTTCATGAGATCCTAGCTTGAATTATTGTTTGGAGTTAAATAAAAGTACGATGTGAAAGCAGGAACACGTCAATGCATATATAAATAAGGAGCAAATGTAAACATGGGATAAGAACTTTATCACCAATTATCGTAGGGTAGCTGGACATCCTTTGCTTCACGAGTTGCTGGATATTTAAGATTCCAGTAAGCTCTGTTTTGCACACTTTGCTGCTGGGATAGATTTCACTGAACTTTTGAAATATAAGATCGTGGAGTGCAATTTTCTGCATCCCAGCTTCTATACTTCACTTTCACAAGTTGAAGTAGCACCGCTAGCCTGCAAAGATATGTTCACAAAATTGGAAAAATATTGGACCTGAAATGCTTGTTTTTTCTGTTTGTGGATTGGATCCATTATCCTTGCCAATTTAATGTACAAATTCTTTGGCACATGAATGGGCTCTTTCGCCCAAAACTTCACGAGCCCCACGCCAATTACATCCGGGAAATTAATAAAGTGCCGAGTGCTTTATGAGTGCGTCTCTTCAAGTGCCGTAGAGAATTTAAGTAATAAAATTCTCAATTGCCGTCTATCTTCTCCATTCCAGATTCACAAAACTCTTCACACCACCAAATCTCAAAAGTCTTGATTCCATTAGGCATACGACTTTCATTCGTTCTTGATTTTCTTGCCCCAAATCCTCCAAATTCTCTTTGGTTTCTTCTTTTTACGACGTGACGTCGGCATACTGAATGCATGTGAATGTATCTCTACTTCCATAATTTTAATGTGATTGCTCACTTTCACCTCTATGTAGAATACCAACAGCATCAAAGAGTCCTTTTACACTATGACGTTTTTCTCAAGCACAGCTATCTCCGCTCCAATGTCCACAGCCCAACACATCTCCAAACCGCTTCTGTTTTTGGGCTTCATTCTCCAGACTATTAGGCGAACCTTTTATTGCTTCTAGTTCCTCAATCCTTAGTAACTGGTTTGCAAGTCTTTTTGACCTATTCTGATGTCCCTTTCCATCTTTGGAGTAAGCACCGTATTCCTTTGAAATGCTGAACCTACCACCTGAATGAGAAAGTGAAGATTGGTCTTGTTAGACCTGCGCGAATGTTTCTGGACAGAAGAAATTAGAATACTGGCGTGATTTGGAGACTGGTTAATAGATTATCACTAACACCACACACCAGTTGTCGTGACACACAACATGTATGCAAACACCTTGATTAAGATCAAATACAAAGTGTACGTGTAGATCCTATATCCCAAGTAAGAGCTTTAGTAACGATAATTTTCCCCTTCAAGCTCGGTTCCCCGAAACACAAGAATACTTGTGAAAGAGACTTGTCTGGCTTACCTTCTCCACCCTTACATGGTGTAGTTAACATTAACCTGTATTTATTTGTGTGAAACAAGACGTGGTATTTTTATTGAGCAAAGATACGTGAAACCGTATATTGTAACAAATATACGGCTCGAGAAGCACTGAGCTTCATCAACTTTCACGTCTCGAACATGGAATTAGCAACATGTAAGAATATAATGAAGAAGAATAAAGTTTACTTCCCTGGTGGACTGACATGGGCGAGTCTCAGTCCGTAAGCCAAATGTCTGACCCGAATTTTATGGATCATGGATGTGAGGGAGGAGTCAATACGTCATAGTCGAAGATTTTATTGGCCAGATATCATCGGCCTCCTTTCAATAATAGATTGCCCTCTTTCTCGATGACCCACGTTGCTACTGAAATTTCGCTTTAAAGACCTTTTCATGCTTAAGTCGTGCCTCTAGTGGGTCACAATCTGTGCATTCGTTCCAAAATGGATCGATCCCCCTCAAAGTATGCTGAAGTCCAACTTTTATCAAAAATGTTCCCCTCTTTTAGCCTAATTCTCAGCCTATAACCGCCCATTAATTACCATTATCTCCCACTAATCATGCCCACTTCTTAGCCTCCACTCATGTCACAATCAAAGTAGTCTACAACACATTCCCATATTCTAGCCTTTATTATCGGTGATCACCTCATTTTAGCCATTAATCCCCAATTTAAGGATATTGGGTCAACTCAAACCACTAATTGCTCTTTTGTTTATTACATGTTTTACTCAAAGCACGTCCGGAAATCCGGCTTGACTAGTCCCTATGACCGGGTCTTATGCCACTGTTTGACCATGTGAGACCGAGCATAGTATCATCATCTTCAGCCATTTTCCTGTTCGGCAATGATTTTACCCGATGTGGTCTAATTTCCCTACCACATCATTCTTATTAAGGGCACTTTTGTCATTTCAACCTAAAGTGGACTTAAATGATTGCAAGTTTTTTTCCTGGACTAGGATGAATAAAGTTTCAATATAAGATACCGGCCTGAACTTTGCCCTTAATTTAAATAGCTAATATAATTAAATATAATATGTCAACCCAAAAATAGTTTAGAAAGCCCATGGTTTTCCTAACACATTTTGGATGTCGGGTTTTACCGAATTCTTAGAATACTGCCGAAAGTTTTACATTGTCCATGCACTGAGCTTCGGTGCTTTCATAAAATTGGTACGTTAACCCAAAATTAATGTAAATGGTTCTTATTATTTCTGTTATATTTTCTTTGGAATCCTTTCAAATGCAATGAAATTTCAGAATATTGGGTGCATTGACATTGAAGAAGATGATAACATGATTCGTAGGCTAGGTCTTTAATTCGTCAGTTGTCTAATTATTTTCTGTGCTGTTTTATCATGTGGATCTTGTAATTTTCAGGTGGTTAGCAGCACGGGATTTCAATCAAACATCAAATGGACAGATGGTTGAAGCAGCTTTGATGGGGGATTTAATAAGGTGAAGATTCTTGTTCTGTTTAATTCTTGCACGCATGCATTGATAATTCTTTTTAATCGTTTGTTGCTACTACATTAAATGATCAAACTCCTCCATTTATGATACTCGGAATATTTTCTCTACAGTTTTGTCCATTGAATCAGTATGTTTATAGATCTTAATGCTGTAAGTAATCCATCAAGCATCGTACGCAGCGGAATATAAAATTATGGATTACAAGACACCGGATCTATACAAATGGGTTCATATCGGATAAAGGAATTACAAAAGTCTCACCCTTGTAGCGTGTTTGAACAGATTCCACGAAGCAGCACCACGTCCAACGCTTCCTTCGAGTCACTAGCAAAACTTATCAAGTTTGGCCTCAACGGTATCCACACGATCAAATCGGGTAAATGGATAGTCTAAGAACAAGTTGCTAGACTCGTTCTTAGACCGAAACAAGAAGCACACTCGATTCACAATCGAATAATCGTCGGAAATCACTCAAAGTTCCCATCGGCTATGATGAAGCCGAGAGCACCTTGGAGATTGTAGGAGGCGGCCGAGAGCTTCAAGTTTAGGTTGGAATGATTATGTAATAAATTGTCTAACAATTAATTATATCAAGTTATTAAAAGGGCTTAATTAAGTTCAAGACTTCTTAAAGTCTTATGGGCCCAAACCCATGATTTAATTAAGTTCTTTTAATCATTCAATTAAGACTCCTCTTAATTAATTAATTAATCCAATGAATTTAATTTCTCTTCTCGATTTAATCTTTTGTGCGACCCGATAGGATCTTGTAATGTTGGCAGTGACATAAAATCTCATTTTATGTCGCAAGCAATGAGCGGTATCTAGCAACACATCAATGCTACCCAAATTACAAGAATGTCAATGACTCGACATAACCTAGGAACTTGTGATAATATTAACCATGTAACTTAATCCCTTTGTCCTTTATGTTTAGATTGAACACGAGTCATGGAATAGTCATACTCGTATATTCAATCTTTATTTCTTGATCCCCAAGTACAACTAGAATAAACGAATAAGCTCGATATCTCATATCGACTCATTCGAGCATGGCCATGCATTTTAGTTCTCACTTGATCAAGGGCCAAACACATCTCCTGTTATATAGGAGGGACAAATCCTATCTCGATCAGTCAACATCCCTCTACATAATTCGTAGTGTATCCAATAATCGCCTTTATAGTTTACCCTGTTACGGGTAACGTTTGACAATATCAAGATACATAACTCCTTATGTTGGGATCTCTGATGATCACAAGTCGTAAGGATTACATACATTATTATCACTATGAGAATTGCATATGACAATCATATAACTATCCATGTTGCATTCTCATGGTGGGTCTGTCCAGTACATCGTTCTCTAACATGTACCCATGTGTTGATTTGATATCTCATATCAATGAACAATTCATCAATCAACACATACTAGTCTCTATGTATTATCATTATCCCAATTCATGATAATACTTGACTAGGGACAATGTTTAAGAATAATACAATATTATTCTAAGGACATTAACTTATATATCAATTCATATTGCACAGATATTCGAATAATATATACTAATGATTTGCCATTCATAAAATCATAAACATTGTATGTCCAAACAATCATCCAATGACTTGTCTTGGGGCATATCCCAACAAATCTCCCACTTGCACTAAGACCAATCAGACATATACCTAATGTCTAGAGCTCTAGTATGACGATCATGCTTCTGCTGTGACAGTGGCTTCGTCAATGGGTCAGATACATTATCATCTGTTGGTACTTTGCATATCTTAGGCAAAACACATATCCTGATTGCGATCGAAAATCATCTTTGTCGGTTTGGAAGCTTGCATCAGTGTAACCCATTACATTGAGCTCTTCCTCCTCCATAAATCAAGAATGTATCCTTAGTTCTTCTCAAGTATTTCAGGATATTCTTGACAGCAATCCAGTGACCTTCACCTGGATCAACTTGATATCTACTCGTCATGCTCAAAGCATACGATACATCGGGACGAGTACATATCATGGCATACATGATAGATCCAATAGCTGACGCATATGGGATCTTACTCATGCGTTGTCTCTCATCTGGTGTTGAAGGACACTGTTCCTTCGAGAGAGATATACCATGTGACATAGGCACGAATCCTTTCTTTGATTCTTGCATGCTAAACCTTTTAAGCACTTTGTCTATGTATGTACTTTGACTTAGGCCAAGTAATCTTCTTGATCTATCTCTATAGATCTTGATTCCTAATACATAGGTGGCTTCACCCAAGTCTTTCATCGAAAAGCAATTTCCTAGCCAAATCTTTACAGATTGTAAGGCAGGGATATCATTCCCAATGAGAAGTATGTCATCTACATACAATACTAGGAAAATGATTATGCTCCCACTGACCTTCTTGTAGACACAAGGTTCATCTATGTTTTTTATAAAACCAAACTCTTTGATTGCATCATCAAAACGAAGATTCCAACTCCGAGAAGCTTGCTTCAATCCATAAATGGATCGTTGTAGCTTGCATATCTTTCCAGCATCCTTTGGATCGACAAAACCCCGGGCTGTGTCATGTACACATCATCAAGCTGATTTCCATTAAGGAAAGCTGTTTTGACATCCATCTGCCAGATTTCATAATCATGAAATGCAGCTATTGCAAGTAAGATCCTTATGGATTTAACCATGGCCACTGGTGAAAAGGTGTCATCATAGTCAATACCATGAATTTGTTTGAATCCTTTTGCAACCAGCCGACCTTTATAGGTTTGTACATTACCATCCATATCGGTCTTTTTCTTGAAAATCCATTTGCACCCTATGGGTCGTACCCCTTCAGGTGGATCAACCAAAGTCCATACTTGATTTGCATACATGGATTCCATCTCAGATTTCATGGCCTCTTGCCATTTCTCAGAATCAGTGCCCATTATAGCTTGTTGATAAGATGACGGCTCATCCTCATCAATAAGTAGTAAGTCACCTTGTTGAGTCACAAGAAATCCATATCTCCGTGGCTCCCGGTGTTCTCTTACAGACTTACGATGGGCTTGTGTCTCTTGAGCAGGTACTTCTTCCACAACAGCTTGCGGTGTCTGCTCTGTTTCCATCTCAATCTCAGGTTCAGTGTTTTCTTGTGGTTGAACTTCACTAAGTTCTATTTTTCTCCCACTGGTTTTTCTAGAAATAAATTCTCTTTCAAGAAATACACCAGTCCGAGCAACAACTAATTTGTTCTCGGTGGGATAATAGAAATAGTATCCTTTCGTTTCCTTAGAATACCCCACAAATAAACATTTATCAGATTTGGGTCCAAGTTTGTTAGTGGCGTGACGTCTAACGAAAGCCTCACAACCCCAAATCTTCATAAAAGACATACTAGGACGCTTCCCAGTCCATATCTCATATGGTGTCTTTTCCACTGATTTAGATGGAACACGGTTCAGTATGAAAATCGTTGTTTCTAGAGCGTGTCCCCAAAACGATATCGAAAGATCTGCATGACTCATCATTGATCTAACCATGTCCAACAAGGTTCGATTTCTCCTCTCAGATACACCATTCCATTGTGGAGTATACGGAGGAGTGAGTTGTGGGACTATCTCACACTCCTTTAGATAGTCATGAAACTCTTGGCTTAAGTATTCACCTCCTCGATCTGATCGAAGGATTTTGATATTTTTGCCAAGTTGGTTTTGTACTTCATTCTTGAAATCTTTGAACTTTTCAAAGGTTTCATGCTTATGCTTCATTAGGTACACATACCCATATCTACTGAGGTCATCAGTAAATGTAACGAAGTATTGAAAACCACCTCTAGCTTGTGTACTTATTGGTCCACATACATCACTATGTATTAGTCCCAATAAAACATTTGCCCTTTCAACATGTCCCTTGAAAGGGGCTTTAGTCATCTTGCACATTAAACAAGACTCGCATGTTTCATATGATTCAAAATCAAATGAATCTAATACTCCATCCTTATGAAGTTTCGATATGCGGTTCTCGTTTATGTGGCCCAAGCGACAATGCAGAGATAAGTCGGATTACAATCATTATTTTTAATCCTTTTAGTATTTATGTTATAGACAGGCATATCAAGATTTAATAAATAAAGATCATTCACCATTTGTGCACTAGCATAAGACATATCATTTAAATAAATAGAACAACAGTTGTTCTTTATTATAAATGAAAATTCATACTTGTCTAAACAAGAAATAGAAATAATGTTTTTGGTAATTGAAGGCACAAAATAACAATCTTTTAAAATCAACGATAAACCAGAAGGCAAAGATAAATGATAATCCCCTACAGCTAATGCAGCAACTCTTGCTCCATTTCCAACTCGGAGATCAACTTCACCTTTCGCCAACAATCTACTCTTTTTGAGGTCCTGCACATTTACACAAATGTGAGATCTACATCCAGTATCTAATACCCATGATGAAGAAGTAGATAGATTGACTTCTATAACAAAAGTACCTGAAGTGGAAGTCACACTTCCTTTCTTGAGATC
Source organism: Haberlea rhodopensis (assembly GCA_907163345.1). Lineage (NCBI taxonomy): Eukaryota > Viridiplantae > Streptophyta > Magnoliopsida > Lamiales > Gesneriaceae > Haberlea > Haberlea rhodopensis. Next base: position 422,675 of record CAJQUN010000431.1, on the reverse strand, counting down.
CTCCAGATATACTTTGCAGTTCCTTTTCCAATGACCGGTCACCGCAATGGAAACAGTTCCCTTCCTTTGCTATCCCTCCCTTTGGCTTCAGTGCAGAAGACTTTGGCTTAGTTTAACAAAGACCTTCTTTGCTTTCTTATTGCCCTTAGCTTTGGCCTTTCCTTTGCCCTTATTCACAATAAGAACATTTGTGGTCTTAGTCTTCTTTGTATTCGCTTCATATGTTCTCAACATACCAAGTAATTGTGGTAGAGTCTTTTCCATGTCAGTCATATTGTAATTTACTACAAATTGACTGAAACTCTCAGGCAACAATTGCAAGATCACATCGGTGGCCAACTCTTGGTCCAATGGAAAACCCAGCTTCTCCAGATTCTCAAAATACCCAATCATCTTGAGTACATGAGTTCCAACTAGGCTTCCCTCTACCATCCTGCACTGGAACAACGCTTTAGAGACGTCATACCTCTCTTGTCTAGCTTGATGTTGGTACAATTGCTTTAAGTGTTCGATCATATCGAACGCCTCCATTTCCTCGTGTTGCTTCTGAAGCTCAGAGGTCATGGTGGCAAGCATAAGGCAACCAACATCAAGTGCATCATTTTGATGCTTCTTGTAAGCATCTTTTTCGGCTCTAGTAGCCGTTAGGGGAGGTTCCTCAACAGGTAAGGGTTCCTCTAGGACATATTGCTTCTTTTCTTGTTTGAGGACTATCCTCAGATTCCTATACCAATCTAGGAAGTTTGTCCCATTTAATGTGTCCTTCTCAAGGACCGATCGCAGTGATAATGTGCTTGTTGTATTGTTAATTGCCATGGATATCTACAATATATATGCAAAATAAGTTTATGATTTAATCATTTAACATGGTCTTATATTAAATGATACTCCCACTATTTTGTTTAAAAATATCAACCCTCGAACCTTTAGTGGGCCAAGATCCATATTTCACCTAATCTTGAGTTAGCTTTGGCTAATCGCCCAAGACTCGGTTATTTAGGTAGACAACACTTTGTCAATTACATCACATGTAATTCTTGGATAGTTGGACGAACAACGCTTTGTTCAATTCATCAAATGAATTATTATCCAACCTATGCCTCTAGGTTCCCAATCCTATTGAGATAACCTAGTTAAGTCGTACCCAATTTAAAGTATAATGGATATCACAATTATCCTTTCGCGCCTTATCAAGATTGCCACGGTGCTTTGCTTTGGCAAACCCACACATGTACAATCGAAATTTTGACGAGTACTTTTAATTTTGGAAGGCATCTAAAACTTAATATTTTAGAGGGATTTATTGATCTCATGATTTTATTATTGATAATTCAAAATATGTCCACTACATATACTCATATACATATCTACATATATGTATAATAAAATTATCAATCTAAAACATAAGATAAATCATGCATCAACATACATAATTAAACGTGACATGGTTATAGCCCCTACTAGCGATTTTCTCAAGCCAATGAGAAAATCCTAAGAGTCAACCTAAGGTAACTTCACAAGCACCTTCCTTTGGCTCCAGTTTGTGAATGGCCTCCTCATCCCGGCATCATGCTCCATCTTCATTGATCACCATCAACAAATAAACTATACTATTTACAAGATATAGAATTCCTCGATTCACATTCGAGGGGAACATAGGGGAGGGATAACATTTAGAATAAAATAGAGAAGGCACGACACGCATGTCGTATTATAAATTACAAACATTCACAAATCCTATCTAATAGGTCAAAGGGCTATAACCATGCACCATGCTCAAACAACACATAAAACATGCTTTAACATTTAATTAATTAAATTCTAAACATTTTAAAATTTAATTCTAATTAAAACTGTAAAATAATTTTTGAAAAATTATCGTACGCTCGGGACATCACATGCCACGAACTTAAGCGACTAAGCCACGAACCACCATGGTTCGAACCAACCAAACACCACGGCTGGACCAATTATGGGCCTAGGGTTCGAAACCCTAGCCCATGGCCGAACCATTGAGCGAGCGGCGGCGGCGCTAGGGTCTAACCCTAGCCGCCTTGCTCCTTGTTTGTGTTTCCTTCGAGCCAACTTGATCGAAACATTGGAATTTGTTAGCCACGAGTCACGGTCAGGCCATGCATGGTGGTGGCTCAACCATCTCGAGCCAAAGGTTCGAAAACCCTAGCTCTCACGTGGTGAAGCCACTTATCCATGCATGCGTGAACCATTATCGAGCCAAAGAGTTCAAAACTCATCCACGTCTCGAAACCTCCATGCACGAACATGAGCCACAACGACTAGGCCATCTCGAGCCAAGGGTTCGAAAACCCTAGCCCTCACGTGGCTAAGCTGTGGGTCAAGTGCACTAGGTGGTGGCCGAAACATTATGTAATTAATTCGATTATTCGCTTCGTGTATCGTATACATCAAACATCAATTATATCAAATATAATTTCATGATAATTTCACAAACTTAATATTAACATATCATATATGTTCATACAGTTTTAAATAGCATGCAATATTAGTTCTAATATGATTAAAACAATTTAATCACATAAATCCGATATGAGCCTTGTACACGACTCTGATACCACTGTAAGTAATCCATCAAGCATCGTACGCAGCGGAATATAAAATTATGGATTACAAGACACCGGATCTATACAAAGGGGTTCATATCGGATAAAGGAATTACAAAAGTCTCACCCTTGTAGCGTGTTTGAGCAGATTCCACGAAGCAGCACCACGTCCAACGCCTCCTTCGAGTCACTAGCAAAACTTATCAAGTTTTGCCTCAACGGTATCCACACGATCAAATCGGGTAAAGGGATAGTCTAAGAACAAGTTGCTAGACTCGTTCTTAGACCGGAACAAGAAGCACACTCGATTCACAATCGAATAATCGCCGGAAATCACTCAAAGTTCCCGTCGGCTATGATGAAGCCGAGAGCACCTTGGAGATTGTAGGAGGCAGCCGAGAGCTTCAAGTTTAGGTTGGAATGATTATGTAATAAATTGTCTAACAATTAATTATATCAAGTTATTAAAAGGGCTTAATTAAGTTCAAGATTTCTTAAAGTCTTATGGGCCCAAACCCATGATTTAATTAAGTTCTTTTAATCATTCAATTAAGACTCCTCTTAATTAATTAATTCATCCAATGAATTTAATTTCCCTTCTCGATTTAATCTTTTGTGCGACCCGATAGGATCTTGTAATGTTAGCAGTGACATAAAATCTCATTTTATGTCGCAAGCAATGAGCGGTATCTAGCAACACATCAATGCTACCCAAACTACAAGAATGTCAATGACTCGACATAACCTAGGAACTTGTGATAATATTAACCATGTAACTTAATCCCTTTGTCCTTTGTGTTTAGATTGAACACGAGTCATGTAATAGTCATACTCGTATATTCAATCTTTATTTCTTGATCCCCAAGTAGAACTAGAATAAACGAATAAGCTCGATATCTCATATCGACTCATTCGAGCATGGCCATGCATTTTAGTTCTCACTTGATCAAGGGCCAAACACATCTCCTGTTATATAGGAGGGACAAATCCTATCTCGATCAGTCAACATCCCTCTACATAATTCGTAGTGTATCCAATAGTCGCCTTTATAGTTTACCCTGTTATGGGTAACGTTTGACAATATCAAGATACATAACTCCTTATGTTGGGATCTCTGATGATCACAAGTCGTAAGGATTACATACATTATTATCACTATGAGAATTGCATATGACAATCATATAACTATCCATGTTGCATTCTCATGGTGGGTCTGTCCAGTACATCGTTCTCTAACATGTACCCATGTGTTGATTTGATATCTCATATCAATGAACAATTCATCAATCAACACATACTAGTCTCTATGTATTATCATTATCTCAATTCATGATAATACTTGACTAGGGACAATGTTTAAGAATAATACAATATTATTCTAAGGACATTAACTTATATATCAATTCATATTGCACAGATATTCGAATAATATATACTAATGATTTGCCATTCATAAAATCATAAACATTGTATGTCCAAACAATCATCCAATGACTAGTCTTAGGGCATATCCCAACAAATGCATCTGTGTGATGATAAATCATTTGGAATGCGTCTTATCTGCACTTCCTGTAAGACAAACTGTGAGGTTAAGGCTGATGCACTTCAGCACTTGCCAAATGGCCATTGACGACCCAATATCATGCATGTTGCTCTGTTGCACCTATTCCATTATCATCAGTTGAGAGCATGTGAATAGGAAGAAGCACTTAGACAGTGTTCCACTAAGGAGAAGCACTTAGACAGTGTTCCACTAAGGATATCTGGTGAAGAGGCCATTTTCTTTGTTATTGGCTTTGGTCCCCTCCTCCCCTCTTATTTGATTTGCTATTTGCGAAAGGACATTCGTTATCTGTACATATGGGGCAGATTTTAGCTATGCGCTGTATCATCTGATACATGACGAATATCCAAACATTTGTGTTTTGAACAAAGAAACTGTAATATAGTTAACCAAAAGCAACTAAGTTTGCACCCAGTTTAACATGTGTTTAGGTGAGATACTTGTATACACCCAGTTTGGTCCACTTATATACCATACTCAATATTTTTTAAATTTAAAATACATAAACTAACATATCAACCATTTTAGACCGGTTATATTGAGTTGGTTTAAATAAGGTTCAAATATCAATCATTTCAGATTAGTTATATTGATTTGGTTTAGAGGTTCAAATCGAGTCTATATAAATATTTTTCGTGTCTTTGGATAATGAAAATATTTTCTAAACATAAGCGGATACTATTGGTCAGGGATTCGATGAGATGGAAGGGAGGTGTAAATATTAAAATATTATAAAATAAGATAAAAAATTTTGAAATATCGTAACAAAAAAATCAGTTATCAAAATAAAATAAATCGCAATCTGAGATGGCTATTTCAACTCAAAATCAAAAGGTTGAAATCACCATCCCGGATGGCGATTTCAACTTTTTAATAAAAAAAATTTTCTTTAAAAAATAATTCAATGAGAAAATACCGGGTTTGTGAAAAATAATTACGATGCACCAATTATAATTAGATGCACCAGTATAATAGCATGCACCAGGTGTAATTACGATGCAACAGTTATAATTTACATGCATCTGTTATAATTTAAATGCACTAGTTATGATTATGATGCAACAGTTATAATTACATGTACCAAGGGTAATTACATAATTTTATGCACCAGTTATGATTTCATGCACCAGTTATTATTATGATGCACCAATTATAATTGTATGCACCAGTTATAATTTACATGCACCGGTTATAATTACATGCACCAGGAATAATGACATGCACCAGTTATAATATATATGCACCAGGTGTAATTACGATGCGCCAGTTATAATTTGATGCACCAGTTATAATTACATGCACCAGGTGTAATTACGATGCACTGATTATAATTAGATGCACCAGTTATAATACATAATTATATGCACCAGTTATAATTACATAACTACATGCACCATTTATAATTTACATGCACCAATTATGATTAGGATGCAACATTTATAATCACATGCACCAGTTATAATTGCATGCACCTGTTGTAATTACATGCACCAGTTATAATATCATGCACGAGCCATAATATCGTGAAAACTTAAAATTTTCATGCACCAGTAATTTTTTAAATTTTCATGACAACCGTAAATCTCATTTTTGTAAAAAAAAATTAATGGCAAAAGGAGGAGAGAGAAAAATAAAAAAAACCCGCTATGTTCTCACTAAATTATATCCCTCGGGATCTTTCTATTACCTATCATTTGTTCTCTCTTTTCATTTTCCACAAATACGATATTTTCTCACTGAATTTTTTTTAAATAAAAAAAATTTAATAAAGTTGAAATCGCCATCCCAAATGGCGATTTATTATATTTTGGTAATTGATTTTTTTGTTACCATATTTTGTAAATTTTTATTTTATTTTATAATATTTAAATATTTATACCATGGAAGGGGGTCGGGCAATCTTTTCCACACAAAGAAAATAGTTTCTAAAAATACACGGACATTATTGGTGACGGGTTCGATGATGATGGGAATCTTTTCCATAAATTTTTGTAATGCTTCCTTTATTTGTCATTATTATGTACTATAAATGAATAAAATAAAAACTCATCAATCATATTTATGAATGTTCGACGTCAGAAATACGTCAGAAATGTTGGCAATTTCCCAAATTTTACAGTCCATGCTCGATTGGTACACATTTTGTTCTTCGGATGGTAATTTATACTCTTCTTATAGTTGAGAGGTATTTCCAAAATAAAAATGTTTAGAATTTTAGAAAATTCTAATAATTTCAATTTCAATATTAGTTTATGAAGGTTTGGGTAGACTGCTGATACTCGAACAATCCAAAGAGTAAATTTTGTGGGTTGTTACTTACATCACCAAAGTAAGGTTAGAGATGTCATGGAATTCCCGACGACCGGTTAAAATCCCAAGAAACCAAAACTCATATAAAAGGAGGACGTAATTGTAAGAAAATAAATAAATCCCGATACTAACAATGATAATAATTAATAAAATGGTATAGGCTAGGGGCTCAAATTCATTTTTTTGGTATTCGAAGCTAAATCTTGTGCTTCAAAGGAAGCACACATGTGACTGGGATCTTTGGTCTTTGGGTGCGACTGGTGGATCCATGAATTTTTCCCAATCATTGATGGTTCGCCGTGATGAGATCCCTTCAATTCTAATGAAATTTAAAAAAATACATATAGACATATAAATGTTCAACATTTTAATACATACTTCTAAGTAAATTAGGTAAATATGTAACACAATTTCTTGAATAAAATCATAAATGCTGCTTCAACTGAAATAATTACGAAATGATAATTTTATTTATTTTTTTGATATTGGGGAGGGGTTGTTTACATGTCTAGATGTTGAGACAATCCCAAATTTGAGAGGCTTGATGCCAACTAAGCTGGAAGCTCGTTGCGATAAGTTTTTATAGAGGATAACCAGAAAAAAAACATATAAAATATTATAATTTTAATGCATTTTCACTCCTTTATTCCTTTGTCGTTCAATACAAAGACAATCATATCACAATGCTTATAAAACACCAATTTTGGGGTCCCCATAAATCACTAAATCGTAACTTTCACACTAGAGAGAGAAAAAAAAACACTGATTATATGTTCACACAGTTCATATAAATTCCATCTTCATTGTATTCCAAAATCTCACACTTGAATTATGGAAAAGGTTGATGAGTTTCAGAAGAACGAAAATGGAGATAATAAGGACGAAATCGAAGAAGAAGATGTTAAAGGGCAAACAAGAAAATTTGGAGGTGTTAGAACAATGCCATTCATCCTTGGTGAGAATTACTCTAAATCTTCTTCTTCGTATTCTCTATAATCTTCATGGACTATTTAGCATATTGTTTATTGGACTTGACGGCATGGTATTTGATTGGCGGCCATATCCAAGAATACATAGATTATGACAACGGAATTAGAAATTTATAACTAATTTAATATCTACACATGTTGAAATATACTTATAGTGATTGGATTACTTGATATGCATAAGCTCCAGCTGAATTATATGCAGAAATAATACATTTAGCGGGTAATCTAATGACTAAACTCGAGTAGGAAAGGCTTAGTTACATATATTAGATATTGATTTATTATTAAACATGTGTATGTTTCACATAAAAATTAATGTAGTATCAATACATCGGCATAGATGGATCATTGTGAATATGTCGATATTTCAAAACAACGATTGTACTAGCATAGTTAAAACGTGGGTGTTACCTCATTTTTTGGTTAGTCTTTGTAACAATAAATTAATATTCGAAAAAAAGTGGAACACCGAGATTTTTACGTGGAAAAACCTGAGAGGAAAAACCACGGGACCTAGTCCAGTATAAATTCCACTATGAACAAAGGGTTACAGAGTTTCTTGTACAAGCATTAAGCGAATAAAAATACACGAAAAGAAAAAATGGGAGAACATGAGCAGAGCGTGAGGCGGCTCCATTGAAGAAGGAGAAAACTTATACCCTCAAAACTGACGGCTCCTCCTTTTGTTTAAGGGAAATGGACCATAGTAAAACGGGTCATGGTATAAAGGGCCATGACAAATGAGCCATTGTATAACACTAGCATGGGGGACCACATTAGGTGTGATAGGGCTGCTCGGGAGCTTGTGCTACATTCATCTCTTCATCTTCTGGAGCCAAGGGTAGGACTCCCCTCAGTGCCCAACTTGGGTTCAAATACAAAAGGATGTTGTCCATTCCTCTTTTCCTCTTACCTTGGGAACGATGGGCGGGACTCCCATCGGAGCCCAGCTCATGCCTTATTCACATGCTTTTAAGGTGCCAAGTAGTATAAACTCGGACTTAATGATCAGACCGACATTGAGAAGGTGATGCTAGAGAAGACAAGCTGGAGGCCTTCCTAGGAACCGTGAGGTCTTTCTAGAGGAGTGACCTGTGTTGGAGGTCTACCTGGTATGGCCGACCTGGAGGTCAACCTGGAGACCGACCTGGGGTGGAGGTCTACCTCGAGGGCCGACATGAGGTGGCCGAGCTAGAGGTATACTTGGAAGGCCGGCTTGGGGTGGCCGAGCTGGGGGTCTTTCTGGAGACCGACCTGGGGTGGAGGTCTACCTTGAGGGCCGATCTGGGGTGGCCGAGCTGGAGGTCTACTTGGAAGGCCGACCTGGGGTGGCCGAGCTGGAGATCTTCATCGAGGCCGACATGGGGTGGTCGAGGTGGAGGTCATTCTGGAGGCCGACCTTGAGTGGCCGAGGTTGAGGTCATCCTGGAGGCCGACATCGGGTGGTCGAGGTAGAGGTCTTGCGCAAGTCTGGTTTTGAGTTGTCCATACTTTTACCAGGGTAACAGTGGGTTACTGGGAACGATCCTCTGTTGTTTTTCAAATAGACAGATTACACACCTATGGTTTGAAAATAGCTAGTTTACCCCTTTATGATTTTCAAAATAGGCAGTTTACTCATCTTGGTTTGTGAAAATAGGCAGTTTACATCAATGTAGTTTGCAGATAGGTACAAAACACCCCCTCCGTGTATGCTATGTTCTGGAAAACATATGAGGTAAAATATCTAGTTTGAAACCACATTAGGGTAAACTGTCTATTTACAAATCATAGGGGGTAAAGTGCCTATTAGATCACACATTTGATAAAATGTCTATTTTCAAACTACATGGGGGTTAAAATGTCTATTATCGATTTCACATGCGGTAAATTGTCAATAACTCTCAAAATGTAAAGAGGCACGAGATATGCTACACACCCACATCATTTTCTAGCTATCCCTCGCCTAAATAATTTATCTGATGGTTGATCCATCTTTTTCTTGGATTATTTCCACGAGATTTATGCCACCAAATTTCCGAGGAATGCCCAATATGTTACCTCGTTATCAGCTATATTGGTCTAAAAAAACAATTCTTTGCTTTTACATTTTTTTAAAAAATTGACGGACAAAATGTGAATTATTACCCTTGCACAAGTCCATTATTTACAATCTGTATTTTTTAGTACATTTTGGAGGCATAAATTGTGATGTAAGTCTCCAACATGGAGACGACTCGAAACTGACAGTAAATGAGCATTAATTATTTACAGCAAATGAAATGTGCGACAGATTCGCTGGTGCTGGTTTTCATGCCAACATGATCACATACCTCACTCAAGTCTTGAACCTGCCTCTTGTTAAGGCCTCCAACACCATCACCACTTTTGGAGGAACCTCCAACTTCACCCCACTTCTTGGCGCCTTCATCGCCGACTCATTCGCAGGGCGTTTCTGGACCATCGTCGTTGGTTCCATAATATATGTCATGGTTCGTCATCCTCCTATATTTCCTTCCATGATGTATAGACTCTCCTAAAACGGCCACGTACCATATCAGATATTTAAAGAATGTGGAAATGTAATTTGGACCATTAAAGAATGCAATTTGTTCTTTGAATGGCTTATAAAATTAGCAGTGTTTATGACAGGGAATGGCTACCCTCACGGTTTCGGCAGTGCTGCCTCGGTTTCGGCCCCCACCGTGTCCGGCTCAGGTTAACTGCATGGAAGCCTCCGACCAACAGCTATGGATTCTGTATATTTCACTTCTTTTAGTGTCGTTGGGTGCCGGTGGAATGAGGCCTTGTGTAGTCATTTTTGCTGCCGACCAATTCGACATGACCAAATCCAAAGTAGAATCCAGGGCCTGGAATTTCTTCAACTGGTATTACTTCTGTATGGGGGTGGCCTCTTTTCTTGCTCTGACCATTGTAGTTTACATTCAAGATAACATCAGTTGGGCTTGGGGCCTCGGGATTCCGACAATTGCCATGGCATTATCTATTGTAGCTTTCATTCTCGGCTCACCTTTATACAGAAAAATTAAACCTGCCGGGAGTCCATTCGTCAGGCTTACACAGGTAGTCGTCGCTGCTGTGAGGAAACGTAAAGCCGTTGCCCCGGACAACTCAAATGCCCTGTATGAAAACAAAGAACTAGATGCGAATATCTCGAGCACGGGGAGGCTCCTCTACTCGAATCAGTTCAAGTAAGCTGCTTAAAAAGTTCAATTCGGTTCATATTATAAAATGTTAATGTTCGCTATCTTTCATTTAGCTGAGAAGGTCACAAGTTCAAAATGCATCTTGAATACAGACATGAATTCCTCAATATATGGTCTACTCGTGTGGTTTGTTGAAACTATAAATGCTATTATGGCTTTGAAAAAGTGCTTTCTAAAGAATGCTGTCATGAAATTTCAATACTTGCACAAAAAGGGTTGTCTAAGTCTAAATCTTGCCATTTTACGTAAAGGTAGTTCGATCGCGCTGCTGTTGTATCCGAATCTGACGTGAAAGTGCCGAACCAGCCGAATCTGTGGAGAATAGCAACAGTCCACAGAGTTGAAGAGCTCAAAACCATAATCAGAATTATGCCTATTTGGGCAGCATTCATACTCCTAGTAGCTGCACAATCCCACCAGGTCAGCTTCACCATCCAACAAGCTCGCACCATGAACCGGCATTTATCTCCCTCGTTTCAAATCCCACCGGCCAGCATGACCATATTCAGCTCAATAACTTTTCTAATCGGCATCCCCATATACGAGCGCCTATTCGTACCCTTTTCTCGAAAATTTACGAAAAGTCCAGTAGGAATCACATACCTTCAAAGAATGGGCATCGGATTTGGTATCAATATATTCGCCACCGGTGCCTCAGCACTAGTTGAGATTAAACGAAAAAAGGCTGCATTAGATCACAACCTTCTTGATAAACCGGCAGCAGTAATCCCTATTAGTGTTTTCTGGTTGCTCCCACAATACTGCCTCCACGGATTAGCCGAAATTTTCTATGCTGTAGGCCATATAGAATTTCTTTACGACCAATCCCCCGAAAGCATGAGAAGCACTGCATCTGCATTAAACTGGATAGGAATAGGATTTGGGAACTACGTTAGTACTCTAGTGCTAGCTTTAGTTCACAAGTATTCAGGACGAAAAAAGAACTGGCTACCAGATAGGAACCTTAACCGGGGACGGTTGGAGAATTACTATTGGCTTGTGACCGGGATACAGGTGGTTAATTTGATATATTATGTGCTCTGTGCCTGGTTTTATAAGTATAAACCGATAGAAGAGATGACTGATAGCAAAATAATGGATGCAGATGAAGATCTTGAGTCTGATAATGGTAGAAAATCGGTATCGAACGGTGGTAATGGAGATAAAGTAGTGGAGCTGGTGAGAAATTAGATATGTTTTTATGTTTCCGTATATATGCAGGAGCAGATTACAAGTAGATTTTGTGGCAAATTCATGTAATAAGTAGTGTGATTCTTGATGACTCAAGTTTGAATTTTAAGAAGCCATTTTCAAGATTCAAGCACCAGTTATGCATTATGATTAGGACCCGATACTTTCATTTTGAAATAAATGTTTTTTTAAGAAATTTATGTGGAATATTCACAATAAGTCACCTATCCTCTATTTTCTGGTGCCTTATCATTAATTACAAGCATCTTCTATAATGAAGGTCAGGGTAAATGCTGAGAATTCTTGACCGAAAGCTTTTGTGATCAATTGGTCAATCATTAATGAATATGCTTGTTTTGGATACTTTATGGATTAGATAAACAAAATTAAAATAGGTATCTTATAAATTGTCCTTGATTACAAGTTAAGTGCTTCTGCATCGTCTGACTACGAAAGGGCAGCGGTTACTATCTTTTAATGTCAACAATGAGAGCAGGTTTCACACTATAAACTCAAATAAGGTGCAATAATTTTTTTTAAAGCTACAATAATTATGAAAGATTCATGTTCACAAAAGTCCAGGATGTATTTTTCAAGAAAATCAAACTTATGCACTAAAAATACAAAGACTAAAAGATAAAGCTCTAATCTTATACAAGGATTCATCAACAAATCCAACCATATACAGATAAACTAATATCCAACAGCAAACATTAACTTAGTTTATGTTCACACGATCCTCTGCTTCACTTTCACAGGCAAACCACCCTTCATTCTTAGAGTCAAAGACAACAAATGCTGAGGGCACTTACCTTTCTCCATTAACACTTCTATTGCAAATCTTTCTAATACAGAGGCAGCTATGGATTTCATCTGAATATAGGCCATATCTTTCCCTAAACACATTCGTGGGCCGGCGTGAAAAACCGGATACTTAAAGGGACTTTCTTGCTTACAAATCCCATTCTCAATCCACCTTTCTGGCTTATACTCGCAACAATCTTTTCCCCAAATACTCTCCATTCTCCCCATAGCATAAGTGTGGTATGAAATGAACCAATCCTTGCTGATAAATGTGCCATCGGGTAATATATCATCTTTATTGCAAGCTTTTGTGTCGATAGGTACTGGTGGATAAAGCCTCATGGCCTCTGATATCGATGCTTGGAGATAGTGCATTTCACGCAATTCATCGAAAGTGAACATTTCACCGATTTGTTTTCCATTTTTTCGTCGAATTTTATCTAGTTCTTGAAGAATTATTTCCTCTACATCTGGTTTTGAAGACAACAACCAAAAGAACCAAGAAAGAGCTGATGATGTAGTGTCCCTGCCGGCTAAAATGAAACTGATAACAATATCCCTTAAATATTCAACTGAATTTTCGCCTTTTCCTATGAATCTTGATAACAAATCCTCATCTTTCTTCTCAGATTTCTCCTCCATTCTTGTACTAATTATCTTATCAGCAAAATCATAAACAGTAGCAATTGATTTTTGCAGTTTTTTCTCTGATCCCATATTGAAAAACTTTTTTATAACATAAAATCGTGGGATAGCATACATAAATCTACCGGAACTGAGAGTTGCAGCATCCTCAAATGCCTGCATAAATTCCCCACCTGCGGTTCCATCTCCGCCCAGACAACCTGGATCAACATTAAACGCAAGTTTACATATATTATCAAATGCAAATCTTTCAAGAATGTCTTGCGCATCCAGAACCCTCTCCTCCTCTGCCGCCGTTTCAAGAATCGGGATCAAACGCTTCTGCAACTCCACAGTCACATTTTCCATGACAAAATTCCGGAGGGATTTCGTATTAAACTCATAACTCGCCGTTTTACGCTGAATCCTCCATAGTTCTCCATCCGTGTTGAAGATTCCGGTTCCAAGAAAATCTTCGAGAAGGATCCTGAAGCGCACGCCTTTTGGGTAGTTATCAAAGTTGGATTTCAGCATGTGCTCGACAAGTTGCGGGTTGGCATGGATGACGCCGTTAACTTTTCCGGGACGGTGGAAGACGGCTGAGTTGGTGGGGCAGTTGGACAGGATTTCGGTGCTCCAGTCAAGGAAGCGGTGGCGATTGCGAAGGAAATCCGGCAGCGAACCGACGAGTGGGTAGCTTCTGAATCCGTATGGTATTTTCTGGGAATTTGATCGGAAAAAGAATATGTACAAGAAGAGCGAAATCAAGGAAATGAAGAGAAAGTGGATAACCATATCTGCGGATGGAAATTGAGAGGACAACGTAGGGAAAGCACGGGTGGGTGATAAAGAAGATATCAAAAGAGTGTATGAGCACCAGAACGTAAACGGGATTTTGGCATTACCTATCTCCCCCAAATAGGCGGATTTTCAAGATTATTCATATAGCTTGAAAATAGGTTGTTTACCATCTTGTGGTTTGAAATAGGCATTTTACCCCATGTACCCCTGTGATTTGTGAAAATATATATTTTACCTCCATGTGGTTACAAAATAGGCAGTTTACTCCCTATGTATAAGGTGTATTTCACACATATTCACAAACTATAAGGGGATAAAATGCTTATTTTCACAAACCACATGTGGTAAAATGTATATTTTCAAACAATTGGGGGTAAACTGGATAAAATGCATATTTTCGAGCCACAATGGGTAATTTGCTTATTTGGCAAACCACAAGAGGGTTATTTGACACTAGCTCGAACGTAAACTCAGGCCGACAATATTGGCGGAAGATCTAGGATATCTTTATAATTAATAGGGAAAATTATAAAAAACATCATATAATATGGTCCAAATTTCACTTTGCAACCATTGTTTCAAAAATTACAATTTATATACTCAACTTTAATGAATTGTAACACTTTGCATCCTCTTGACTCGATTTGTGTTTTTATCAAAAATTTATCGCTGCATTTCATCATCGCCTTACATATTCAAACTTAGAGCCACATAAACTAGCAAATGCAAATTTTTAAAGTATCAAAATAAATATTTGGGGTGTCAAAAATTCAATTTTACGTAATTGTTAACTATAGAATTTCGATACTAAAAATATTTTTTTGCTAACATTTGGAATAATTAGGTTAAATGGATCTAAGTTTCAGTATGTAAGGCGATGATCAAAGTTTCAGTATGTAAGGCGATGATCGAACGTGGCAATAAATCTTCTATAAAAATACAAAATTGAGTCTAGAGGAGGCAAATTGTTACAATTCATGAAAGTTGAGAATGTAAATTATAATTCTTCAAACAATAGTTGTAAAGTGAAATTTGGACTATATGATGTTTTATGTAATTTTCCCTATGATATTATATGACAACATTTTTGATAAAAAAAAATTCAAAAACCTAAAAATGCCGACTCCCACACTTTTTTGACTTTTTTCTTATTGTTATAAATATTTACATTTCTTATTTTTTTACTCCTCAAATCCATTTCTCCATCTTAACTACTCTCATTTGTGTTGAAAATCACCAAAGAAAATTTTATGTCCTACACCATCACATTTGTTTCATCTCCACTATTTTCACGTTTGATTAATCTCCACTATTTAAAATTTAAAACCTGGAACAAGATTTCTTTTGGGTTATGATGATCCGAATGAGGTTACACAAGCAACATATATTCATAGACACGGGTATATATAATATTTGTATACTTGATAATAACTTTACATTATTTGTACTTTAGTTATAAATATAATATTTATATAATAATAGTATATGAAATAAGTATAAATATAATTTATATAGTTTAATAATAGTATTTACATTATTTTTATAAGATTATTTATGCTTTAATTATAAACATAATATTTATATAATAATAATTTTTATAATATTATATATCTAATATTTATAAAAGAATTCTTTTTAAAAAATATAAAAAAAAACCAAAAAAATGTGCACTTACAAGGCCGCAATTACAGATTACAAATATATGATGGCTTGCAGTCCATCTGACAGAAGTTGTAATTATAACTAGGAGGTCTCGTGTTCGAGTCTCTGGACCCCAACCTTCAAGTACTTGTAATAGTTGCTCAAAAAATTAAAATTCCAAATTCCGAGATTTTACATAGTTCACGTGCAGATTCATATTTGGAAGATTTGAATTTTATAACTCCTAATCCCAAATCTTTTGTTAAGGAAATAACCACCAAGTTTGTGGAAATTCCCCCAATCCTTCTATTATCGGTAGAAAATTTTAAATCCTCCAATTCTCAAAATTCGAATTTCTAATTTTCCAGATATAATTTTCCTAATTCGATGATTAAAGAAGTTCCTTTTCTTACTTAATTTCCTTAAAAAATATCACAATCTTTACTAGCTTTTCCAATTTTTGTTTATTCATAATAAATAAATTAAGATTGTTATGTTTATAATATATTATGTCAATATATTTATTACTTTAGTATTTCCGAATTTAAATTTATTTTATTAATAATATTTGATGTAATAGAATGAATCATTCTCCTCGAGTAAAATCACATATGGTTACCGAACAAGTGATACACCGAACATGAACCCGAACACATCTTGTCCGAATATCATCAATACATGCTTGGCTTATTTGTCAAACGGTACCGGGATACCCGAACATAAATGAGACGTCGACGTATGCGCATTTATTATACACGGATTCTCGGACACGTCTTGAGCCAGTAACGCCACGATCTAAGGCAGATCATGTCCCGGATTTGAAGCATATTAACTGTCATATTAAGCACTATAAATACAAGACCAAAGCCACATTTCGAGGGGTTGAACTTTTAGAGGAAAAATATATCGAAGAGAAGCATATCACATTATTTTATTCGGTCTTGTCAATTTGTTTCTATTTTCATTTGTTCAAAATATTGTGTCAAAGTCCTGTAAAAATTATCATTGTTTACAATGGAATACTGGATCAGGTCTCGTGGTTTTCCCTTCATTTTTACACGGTTTTCCACGTAAAAATTGTGGTGTCTTCTATTTATTTTCTACTGCATTTACTTTACCGAGTAGCAGAAATATGAGATTACATCATTGGCGTCGTCAATGGGAACATTGAACTAAGATGTTGAAGCAGGAAAGTGTTTTACAAGAAAATGGCATGGAGCAAAGGTCGATGACAGAGTTCAATGGGGTATGTCACAAATCCCCCTTCGCACTCATCCCCATTGCACGAAGAAGAGGATGATGATATAGAATCATCGCATAAAAGTCCTCCTCAGAGTGATCCCGACGTGTTCCCCACCATGGGGATACCACTGGAACAACTCACTGAAGTAATCGCAAAAATTATCGGGAAGCCCAAAAATTGATGAGCAAGAGGATCTGGCTTTTTCAAAAGAACAAGAGATGAGACAAAGAAAGTCGAGGATCTCTCTAGCCAAATGGAGGAGAAGAATAGTAAAATTCTACATCATCAAATGGAAGATATAAAAGACGAGCTACAACAGATGCGTGATAAGATAGAATGCCAAACTTGTCCCGTCAGAAGGGGCACACCATTTTTGTCCGAAGTTCTCGGCGACCCTTTACCATCAAATTTCCGAACCTTAAACATCGGAAATTACGATGGCATCGAAGATACCGAAATATATCGATCCCGATTTGAGAATGCCTCACTCCTTCATCTACTATCAGATGGGGTGAAATGCAGGATATTCTTGACTACGCTGGCAGTAGCTGCTCAATTATGGTTCGATCAATTACTGGTGCGTGTAAAACGTACCGCAAGTGTACGGTGTCAAGCAGTGTATGAATTTGAAAGTACGGATGTCGAACCCACAGTGATTGAAAATTGAGTTTATACCAAGTACTGTAATTAAAATAGTCTCAACTTTATATAGACAATCAATTGTAAAATTAATAACTCAAAAATTAAAATAAAATTATAAATTAACAGGATGAAAATTTAAGTGGAGAAAATCAATAAGAACGGATTCTAGAGGTTCGACTTCGTTCAACTATCCACTATGTCGTGTTCTTTTAATTTATTAACCACGAATCATATGTTATTCTATTACCTCTCTCGAGTGTTAAATAGAAATAATCATTCAACAATCATATTGATGTGTCCACCTAAGATAAATTATTAAACACTATCAACAGTGCTAGATTCGTTCTATGGCTTCGTTGGAGTTATATGTCTGTCGACTATATAAACTTCCAACGATGTAAATTCCTACGGTCCTATTCAAAAACCCCTCTTGTGTGATATTCTAAATAAATATGACGATTCAATTAGTGATCAATTAACTGAAACACAAACAAATCAGGAATCACAAATAAACCTTATGAAAAACCAAAACATATTCAATCAATAATCAACGACATAGTTTCAAGTCAAGATTTGTCTACCTCTAGAATAATAAATTAGTTCATGAAATTAAAGAAACACATAGACATGTTCTTAATCATCATAAACATAATGGAAAAGATAATCAAATGAATTGGATGATGGCTCTCCGTCTCCGGTAGTCACCATCATCTTTGTTAGGATCGGTCCGGAGTGTTTACAGGGGGGTGAATGAACACTCCTTTAAAATTAATCCTTTATGATTTCTCTCGGGTTAATGAGTGAAATCTATTTCTTAATCAACTTCTCAGCAGAACAGACTACTGGATATAACAGTGCGGAACGATCTGTTCTAGACTGATAAGAACGGCTCGATGGCTTTGAGAGTGTAACTTAGTGCGGAATGATAAAAGACAGAATATGTTTCTGAAAGTTCGAATGTGGTGTAATCCTTCTACGTCTCCCCTTCTTCCAATTAAGGAAGGATTCCACTAGAAGACTTTGATTTATACAATCCTGTTGTACAAACCCGATTCAGCTGGATTTACCTCACTACCAGACTGAAACTCATAGTCTCTCGATATGTTCAGACACACACTGTCTGACAGTTACAATTGAATCTTACTTCTCTATCTTAGTAAAGAATACAAAAGACAGACTGATCTTGTCTATGCACACAATGATCCTATGATGATCAAATATTACAATATGCTGTGCTTATGAAAACTTTTCGGCTCAAGAATATCTGGACTTGTAAGCTTGTGCTGTTTTTGTTTTCTTTTTGTCTCTTGATTGATTGGATCAGCACTTGAAGCTCTTTAGTTGCATCCTTATATAGTTGCTTGTACCAACGACATTATTTCTTTTTCTGTGCAACTCTAGACTCTGTTCAATCTCTGAGTATGCTTCAGTCTCATTCTTTTAGGCACTTGCCATTCTGGTTTATGCTTTCGGCGTCTGTCAGGTAAGCTCTTCTTTGTCTTCTTACCTTTTAAGGTAATCTTCAATCCTTGGTCTTTTTCAACATTAATTGCGTCATTAAATGCTTCAATAAATAGTCGTTAATGATTCGGACTGAAGAACGAAGCTTATTCAACCCTGTCTGCTCTGATCTGATCATTGTCGAGCTGGTTTCGTGCTTCGATCTGGTCAGGCTAAAGTTCATCGATCCGTTTTGAGTTTTGCGATAGACCATATTAGCTTGATCTGCTTTTGTCATGGTTTAATGGCTTTGATCGGTCTGATCTGTTTTGTCATCTTTAAAATCCGGAACTAACAAATTCCCCCTTTTTGATGATGACAAAACCTAGCTTCTATGTCTTTTTAATCAAGCTTTGAATAGAATTCTTGCAGATCAATTTTGTATTCTTGTTCAAAATAAATGAACACTTTTAAGTTGTAATTCGGATCGATTAAGTCATTTAGTTCAAAATAAATGAACTATTCAAAATAAATGAATAAGACTTAAATAAGTGACTGAAGGACTTTGATTTTATTGAGAAAATCTCATAGATACAATTATGTCTGATTCAACTAGACATCTATTTCTTCGCTGATGACTGCTGAGCTGGCTTGAAATCCTTTTTCTTTTCCCCCTTTTTGTCAGCAACAATCTCTTGAAGGAAATCTACGATCTGCGAGAGCTGAGCGCAGATAGCATCCAGACGAGTGTCTTGAGTAATGAGGGACTTGGCGACGGAAGCCCGAACTTCAGTGGCCAGCTCGATCTGTTCTTTTTGCAGGCTGTTTTTATATGAAGCTTGCTGAGAGAACATGTGAGGGCCCGATCCTAATGTGGTGTTTAATTAACACATAATGATTAATTTCAAATGTAAACAGCGGAAGATTTATTTCAAAGGTCTTATCAAATGGCCCTAAAATTTTTTCCCTTTTAGGTGATACATATATAGTGATACTGAAAATACGTAATTCCAGTTTCCAATTTAACATGTTGAGCATAACATCCATATCAAGTATATCATCAACCAGTAGTAGAATAATTAAAATACAGATACTCGGGGCATACCCCGGTAATTTAAAACATAAGTAAAAATATTCTAACAACTACTGTGACACAAAACATAAAATATAAACCTGAGCTCGCTCTCAAGGAGCTCTGGTATCTCTCGATGCGTCGCTGTAAGCATCGTCACCATGTCCTCCGGTAAAGCCTGTCATGCCCGAACAATAAAAGACATGACAGCCCCCACAAAGGGGGTCAGTACCCCAGTACGAGAAATAAATCAATCATGTCAAATGACAAAGTATCATGCAATGCATACCATGTATGAATGCGATGTATGAATGGGTACAAGGAATCGAATATCAAGATACCAAAATCGGAGTCCAAAGGAAGGTATCATCAAATCATCAAAGCTCGAGCAGAGGGTGACAGTATACGTACATTGCGCTAGGAAAACTCATCATATGTACGTTACTGCATCCAGCCCTCGTGTCTAGGTCCAGTCGCACCTGAACGTGACTACAGTTACTACCTATACTGCCTGTCATCGCCATGCTCGTCGTACCCGACACTCAGAGTAAGTCAACTCAGTCAAATCATGGATATCAAAGGAATGATAGATCAATATGATATGCCCATGAAACATTTATGCATCAAATGACATATGCAACTCAATATATCATGCAATCTCATGTGAAAGTATATACAAATCATGTAATTTCACATATCATGTAATCCAAGACATTCATCATGTCATATAGTCACATAAGAATCATATAGTGACAAATAAGTCATATAAATCAAATAATGACATATAAGGCCATACATTAGCATCATTACACGTCTTTGCCAGACGTCATGATAAAACTCATTTCAACGTACCTCAAACCGTTAGCTAATTACCAAGTGATCCTTGACTCAATCTTAGGATTAATAAACCTGGCCATAACAGTTCCAAATACAACATAATGTCACATACTAGCCTTAAATATATCAAAATAAAACTTAAACTTAGACCCAAAACCAATTCTCTAAATTTCAGCCTGCGCAACAGTAGAGATCGGCTCATAACTTGTCCGATACTTAATAAAATCACATGGGTCCAATTTATTTTCAAATCTAACTCAAAACTGAACATTTCATCAGTTCAACTCATCTTCAAATTCGTTCATTTAGCCTAGGTAAAAATGGCCAAGAACATTCTGCTGGAAAAACAGGACAATTTACCAAATTACAGCCTGACCCATTTATGTATAAAAATCATAATAAATTCATATGACGTCCAAATGACTTGGGGCTAGTGGGAAAATCACCAAACCTAAAAGTACTACAGTTCATATTTGAAGTACAGA
Organism: Haberlea rhodopensis; assembly: GCA_907163345.1. Lineage (NCBI taxonomy): Eukaryota > Viridiplantae > Streptophyta > Magnoliopsida > Lamiales > Gesneriaceae > Haberlea > Haberlea rhodopensis. The sequence continues at coordinate 401,247 of CAJQUN010000431.1, read as the reverse complement.
AGCTAGTTCGCTCATCTAGAGGCACATGCAAAACAAAGTATGGCAGTTTTAGAAATACTTATACACTCTGTTTTGGCAGAGTGAGCAGTTTTAGTAAAAAGTGCATATCTTGCACAAATAAACTCCAAATCATGTGAGGCCAGTTTATAATGCAAGATAACTCAAAGTTTTACAACTTGTATTCAGACACCAAGGTCAAAATCGTAGCACAGTTTGCCCATATTTACCAAGAACACACTGCATGTGCAACCCGCCTACATGCATGTTCCAGATTGTGCACCTTGTGGTAAAAACATCATAACGCATTCATTTTAAGTCCACATCGTCTCATATTTTAACCACAGTACGAAAACACATATATCTACAACGTTTGTTTGAGGCTCAAAGTCAGAATCGGAAGTTAGGTAAATCGAAATTTCGGAGCTACCTACTGCATGCAACAACATTTCTGCAGATTCTGGTTTTAATAAAAAGACACCAACATTTTTGTGGTTCTCCCTATATTTTTCGACCCAAAGTCCATAAATCCAACTAAAAATAAATAAGGACAAGTCCATACCCTTGTAGACCCAAAACTTCCACCAAAGATCAATCCAAGCCTCCACTCCCACAATTTCTTGAGGTTTCTAGCTTCCCACCTCAAGGCCTCTTCAATTCTATGATTGCATGTGACATGCATTCACAAACTTAAAAGAAATTTGGGGTGAAAGAAAGGCTGCATTTTCGAAAATGGGGATGAGAGAAGGAAGAGGAAACTTTTTATGAATTAGAGAGAAGAAGTGCTAGCTAAAAAGCAACCCCCAAATCTGAATCTTGCATGGTAGGCGTGGCTTCCTATGCCATTTGGGCATGTTTTTTAATTTATTTGATGCATGTTGGAATCCACATGTCAATACATCATTATCTTGCAAGAACAATGGTCCAAAATCATGTATTAAACATGAGTTAAATTAATTAGTGGCATGTGTTCTCCAAGTGCCATGTGATCATGCACATGCTCATGCACTAAAACATGTTCCACTAGTTGGTTGACTCATCGTAGTCGGGACACCTTAATTTAAAGTTTGCACTTTTAATTATCCGGGTTTTCTTAATCATCGTTAATCCGGATTAATTAGTATCGGGGCCTTACACTTCTTCCCCTCTTAAAAAGATTTCGTCCTCGAAATCGCAAAACCAAGTATAACTCAATAAATCAAAACATATGAGATGTCTCAATCTCATTCATAGATACTTAAGGATCATCATGTATCAATGACAACTGCTGTGGTCATCTCAACGATCTACCACATAATCAAATTTCTCTTAAGATTCCACAAAGTTCAAATATCGAGGCAACATCATACCTCACTTAACGAATCATATTGATCATCGCAAAGGTAATATCTTCATATTTACCTGATTCTACTCGAAGTCTAACGATATATTTCTCTTTGGCGTAGCAAATCTACTCACCTTAAGCCAAATTTAATTCGTTTCCGCATAAATTTTATCGTTCCTGGAATTTTCTCAACAATCTCAAGTTATGCCAAAAATTTCTTATCAATTTTCTATCATCATCTCAGCGATCGGTAATTCTGGCTCTACAAAACCTGAACCGATATCATCCCAAAAGTTATCTGAAATTTAAAGCATAGGAACATTTTACTGGTGAATAGTGATTTTTTGTCAAATCTCACTAAAGTCATCACTATTAATCGAGACATAACTTCCAGAGTCTGGATAATTCTCTCAGTTTGTCCATCAGTTTGCGTATGATAAGCAATACTCATCACTAACTTATTACCCGTGAATTCTGAAAACAGATTTATTGGATAGTATCCTTGATCTCTGTCGGATACAATTGTTACAGAAACTCACTGCAACTAAACCACATCTTAAACATTTCATTTTCTCATAGACATATAGACTATCATATTAACTCAATAGCTTGTATTGAATAGTCAATCAGTTCCGATTCAACTTGTTTCACAATCTCTGTTTGATCTAAAGGATTTGAGCTATAAAACTCAAAGCTAGAAATTTCCCAAATTCATTGTGGCACTTACAAAATCCGTAGTATTCCAATAGGTATCGTCTTTTATCTTGAATTGCTGACATGCCAAACAATTTGCCACAAAATTCAAAAATTTCTTTCTTTATACCATCTCATCATAAATAGGATCTCGAGAATGATACATCTCATCATTCCCAGAATAACACTATGTTCTCTATAGTGTGCTTTCTGTTGTAATACGTCTTCCAAATCAGTAAAATTCGATGCTATATACTGATTTTTCATTCGCAACCACCACTAAATGACATACTAAATTTACTTGGTTGATAAGACAGAACCAATTTCTTAACTCAATACCTGTATGGGTCTGTCCTTCGAGTCTTTCCGATCGTCAAAATCAGATGTTATCAAACTGCAAAGCAAACATCGATGCTACCATTGCACCTTGCACTTTTAGGTTCAGTGCATCTGCTATTAGTTTCATTTTCCTTGATTTATATTGACAATCAAAGTCAAATTCTTTAATAAATCCAGTCATCGCTTATATCTCAAGAATATGCAATCATCTTTTCATGATACATTAGAACATATCTTCGAATCTTTGACATACGTATTTGCACAACTACATATCTCCCTGAACCAGTTAACCACATCGACATTGGGGCTGTAGTTCACTTCCATTTTAATTATGACAACCGCTTTCACATTCATCTGACCAAATGAAACTCAAATTTCTTCTTGGTCAATTGGTTCATAAGACAGGCTATCCTAGAATATCCTTTCGTAAAAGCCTGTAGTATCTGTCAAAATTCATAAAACTTTTCATCTTGAGTACAATGATTGGTCTTGGCCAAATTAGTACTATCTTTACTTTACTGAAATCAACAGGTATCTGGTGAGATGATATCACCTATCCCAAAACAACACTTGATTCAACCAAGATTTACATTTCAATAACTTGGTACACCCTTTGAGCTTCACGAAGCGTCTGAAAAATCAATCACATGTGTTCTGTGTAGTTCCTTCCGGATCTCGTATACACTAGTATACCACTGATGAATATGATTACACTTCCGCCCAAAAGTTACGAAAAATTTCTTCATCAAATTCATAACTCTACCGGTATAGTTGTCAGACCACACGATATTTAAAAAAATTCAAAATGCCTTATCTGGTTTGATCAACTGCCTAGAGAATATTTTCTCTTCTGACTCAAACTGATGGTAACCAGAGTAAAAATCGTTCTTCTTATACATTAAAGTTCCTTACAACTTGATCAATTACTTTTCGATCCGAGGCAGCGTGTATTTATTCTTGACAATAGCCCGATTCAACTACCTTTAATCGATACACATACTCATCATATCATTTTTCTTCTTCACGAACAACTGATGTTTCCGCAAGTGACATAAGTACCCGTATCAAGGAGATTCTGCAACTATTCTTTTGTATCTGTCAACTCTGTTGATGACATTCCGTATAGTGCTTTCGATATAAAATCTATTCCTTATCATCAACGAATAGTTAAAATCAATTTCATTCTTTAGTGAAAATTCTTTCATTTCCTCAGGAAAATCTTGGTAGGTTTTCTTACCTCTATAATATCAGTCAACCTCGACTCTTTTTGATAAGCATCAACTGCTTATTATCAAATATCCCTCATTTTCCAAGTATTGCAACCACAATATGTTCATAGCTGATACTATCAGTATCTTGTTATTCGTGGCGATAAACATTTCATTTGTATCCAGAAGACGGTTAAAAATTCATTATACCCTGAAATCAACTTACGATATCCTCAAAATTTATCAGAGTATCCATGCCCTTGATACAATCAAAACCATATTTCGACAACATCATTTAATTCAAATCCACAACACTATCAACAAACTGTAATCTGCAGTTCATTGTTGCAAGTGTGGATAGTATAATTATCACTGCTGGTGTATTTTCCCAATCATCATTATCAATTCACATTTAATGCAATATATGAAACCAATGATTTTATCTCAAATCAAACTCGTGTCGTGAGACCAATACACAACATGTATCTGTGATCACTAGCATCTCTATCATTGCCAAAATCGAAATGGTTATATATCCTGGAGACATCTCAATCTCATTGTCAAGGTATACTCTCTGGTCTACAGGTAATTTACTGCTGCTGAAACTGAGTGGTCGTAAAGAATAACCACCATGATATCTACCTCTAGCTCAGAGTATTTGTTGTTATGGCTGCATCTATTCCGTAACGGACATGCTTTGACTGGCCACAATCTGTATCAGTTCTTCTTATTCTTTCACATGGATGAGTAAATATTTATATCCACAGTGACCTCAAAAGATTTGGAAATCTACAACCTCATAGTCCCTTTAGAACTACTAGAGCTGGATAAATTTGAGTGATATTTCTGAAACTTTTCCAGGACTACTTGGATTATCCCAATGATAGTCACTTCACTAATCTTTAATCCAGTTCTAATTACTTCGCACCACATTGGTGTCTTATTCCTTAGTCAAAAACTAATCTCTTCACTAGTGAATAGCTATTGAGATTAAGCAGATATTTCCATTTCTCAAGTCCACGATAATCAATTATCATTTTCCATATCATCAATACCATTACTCTATATAGTCTCATCTAAAAGAGTTCATAGTGAAGTTTTTATTCATAGTTCGGACACAAAAACTGGAACTGAATTACGACAGATCCCTAAACCAAGTCCTCATTCAAACCAATTCTCGTTGTTTCTCACAACAACTACACTCCATTCTTCAGTTGAAATACTGCTAGTTTCGATATTTTCAAGTTCTAAATTATCATCTTGGCGTACACAGGTTTTGACGTAAACTCATACGTATAACCTTGGTCTTTCAGACTTAAATTCCCGATGTCAATCGACAAAATGTGTTTTAAATAATTCTAGTTGCATCCACTAATCACAAGGATTAAGTCCCAAAGTGATAAATAGAAGTCTCAATAATTATCACTATGATATAATTCAAGTAACAGTTTACAGTGCCTACAGGTTCAATAGATAGCTCTTAAAGTCTATATCGCTGCTACCTGTCCAAACACTAACTGTTCATCAAATCATCATATACAATCTCAAGTCAGAGATGTTCTCATCACTTAGTCTACATCATCATCTGATAAGCAACTGTCAGTGCTAGCAGATAAAATTCTCAAAATTATAAGCAACTCAGCATTCAAATTTCCTACATTATATGCAACTCAGCATATTAAAATATTCAGAGATATGACATCTCGCTATCCTTGCTTAATAATCCATTACATGACTAACACTTCATTATCTAACATGTAATCATAGCAGGCAATAGCATATAAAATCACATAGTCAGGCACATGCACAAACAATTCATTTGTGTCTATTCTCAGTGTCCTAACTCTAGTTCGAGCATATCCCAGATATATGCTCTGATACCATAATGTGAGGGCCCGATCCTAATGTGGTGTTTAATTAACACATAATGATTAATTTCAAATGTAAACAGCGGAAGATTTATTTCAAAGGTCTTATCAAATGGCCCTAAAAATTTTTCGCTTTTAGGTGATACATATATAGTGATACTGAAAATACGTAATTCCAGTTTCCAATTTAACATGTTGAGCATAACATCCATATCAAGTATATCATCAACCAGTAGTAGAATAATTAAAATACAGATACTCGGGGCATACCCCGGTAATTTAAAACATAAGTAAAAATATTCTAACAACTACTGGGACACAAAACATAAAATATAAACCTGAGCTCGCTCTCAAGGAGCTCTGGTATCTCTCGATGCGTCGCTGTAAGCATCGTCACCATGTCCTCCTGTAAAGCCTGTCATGCCCGAACAATAAAAGACATGACAGCCCCACAAAAGGGGTCAGTACCCCAGTACGAGAAATAAATCAATCATGTCAAATGACAAAGTATCATGCAATGCATACCATGTATGAATGCGATGTATGAATGGGTACAAGGAATCGAATATCAAGATACCAAAATCGGAGTCCAAAGGAAGGTATCATCAAATCATCAAAGCTCGAGCAGAGGGTGACAGTATACGTACATTGCGCTAGGAAAACTCATCCTATGTACGTTACTGCATCCAGCCCTCGTGTCTAGGTCCGGTCGCACCTGAACGTGACTACAGTTACTACCTATACTGCCTGTCATCGCCATGCTCGTCGTACCCGACACTCAGAGTAAGTCAACTCAGTCAAATCATGGATATCAAAGGAATGATAGATCAATATGATATGCCCATGAATCATTTATGCATCAAATGACATATGCAACTCAATATATCATGCAATCTCATGTGAAAGTATATACAAATCATGTAATTTCACATATCATGTAATCCAAGACATTCATCATGTCATATAGTCACATAAGAATCATATAGTGACAAATAAGTCATATAAATCAAATAATGACATATAAGGCCATACATTAGCATCATTACACGTCTTTGCCAGACGTCATGATAAAACTCATTTCAACGTACCTCAAACCGTTAGCTAATTACCAAGTGATCCTCGACTCAATATTAGGATTAATAAACCTGGCCATAACAGTTCCAAATACAACATAATGTCACATACTAGCCTTAAATATATCAAAATAAAACTTAAACTTAGACCCAAAACCAATTCTCTAAATTTCAGCCTGCGCAACCGTAGAGATCGGCTCATAACTTGTCCGATACTTAATAAAATCACATGGGTCCAATTTATTTTCAAATCTAACTCAAAAATGAACATTTCATCAGTTCAACTCATCTTCAAATTCGTTCATTTAGCCTAGGTAAAAATGGCCAAGAACAATCTGCTGGAAAAACAGGACAATTTACCAAATTACAGCCTGGCCCGTTTTTGTATAAAAATCATAATAAATTCATATGACGTCCAAATGACTTGGGGCTAGTGGGAAAATCACCAAACCTTAAAGTACTACAGTTCATATTTGAAGTACAGAAGCTAGTTCGCTCATCTAGAGGCACATGCAAAACAAAGTATGGCAGTTTTAGAAATACCTATACACTCTGTTTTGGCAGAGTGAGCAGTTTTAGTAAAAAGTGCATATCTTGCACAAATAAACTCCAAATCATGTGAGGCCAGTTTATAATGCAATATAACTCAAAGTTTTACAACTTGTATTCAGACACCAAGGTCAAAATCGTAGCACAGTTGTCCCAGATTTACCAAGAACACACTGCATGTGCAACCCGCCTACATGCATGTTCCAGATTGTGCACCTTGTGGTAAAAACATCATAACTCATTCATTTTAAGTCCAAATCGTCTCCAATTTTAACCACAGTACGAAAACACATATATCTACAACTTTTGTTTGAGGCTCAAAGTCAGAATCGGAATTTAGGTAAATCGAAATTTCGGAGCTACCTACTGCATGCAACAACATTTCTGCAGATTCTGGTTTTAATAAAAAGACACCAACATTTTTGTGGTTCTCCCTATATTTTTCGACCCAAAGTCCATAAATCCAACTAAAAATAAATAAGGACAAGTCCATACCCTTGTAGACCCAAAACTTCCACCAAAGATCAATCCAAGCCTCCACTCCCACAATTTCTTGAGGTTTCTAGCTTCCCACCTCAAGGCCTCTTCAATTCTATGATTGCATGTGACATGCATTCACAAACTTAAAAGAAATTTGGGGTGAAAGAAAGGCTGCATTTTCGAAAATGGGGATGAGAGAAGGAAGAGGAAACTTTTTATGAATTAGAGAGAGGAAGTGCTAGCTAAAAAGCAACCCCCAAATCTGAATCTTGCATGGTAGGCGTGGCTTCCTATGCCATTTGGGCATGTTTTTTAATTTATTTGATGCATGTTGGAATCCACATGTCAATACATCATTATCTTGCAAGAACAATGGTCCAAAATCATGTATTAAACATGAGTTAAATTAATTAGTGGCATGTGTTCTCCAAGTGCCATGTGATCATGCACATGCTCATGCACTAAAACATGTTCCACTAGTTGGTTGACTCATCGTAGTCGGGACACCTTAATTTAAAGTTTGCACTTTTAATTATCCGGGTTTTCTTAATCATCGTTAATCCGGATTAATTAGTATCGGGGCCTTACAGAACAGGTCATTCAGTCAGCCTTGAATGCCACTTATGCTAGCCGTCATCTTGTCTTTGAAGGATTCAAAATCCAAGAATGTAGACATTTGACTCTGATGAACTTCTATGACTCGTTGAGATAGAGATAGACAGTTATCATAAAGGAGTTGAAGTGACTTGGCCAGAGATGGGGCTTCAGCAGATAAATGGTCTGGAGAGTGATCAGAAGGTGACTCAGTTAGATCAACTGATTCTTCAACGGGTACGATTGTGGAAACGGCAGATTGGCGTGTATCAGACTGGATCAAAGTGACTAAGCCCATAGAGAATTGTGCTATAAATGCCAAATCTTCAGCAAACTGATCTGGAGGAGTGATAGGTCTGGTAGGCTCCTCAACCTGTAAAGCTGCGACAATTGTTGACACCACCAGATCCGGATCGACGGAGTCTGGTGAGATAACTTTCGGATGCGCGTCTTTTGAACTGTGCTGAATATGGGAGGCTGAAGGCGCCAGAGGGATGGAATTTGTGGGAGAATCCAACAAAACATCCATGGCCTCAGTCTCTGCTGCAGACGGAGCATTGGTCAATGGCTGCTCCGCTGTATCAGAAGTAACTGGCTCAAAGAATGGTTCGGCCACAGTCTTGCTCGCAGAGGGGTGATCCGGGCTGGGAACTGGAGTGGAGATCTTGAGCTTCTGTCGTTGAAAACAGACAGCCATGTGAAGAGTATGAATATCCATCTCCAGCTGAGCAATGACAGCACCGTCATCTTTGGCTGTCGGATTGGTGGCATCAAAGTTTGCCTTTTTGGCTGAAATAAGTAGATTTGCCAGTCTGAGCCTGTTATTGGCCTATAACAATTCTTTGCGATGCACCGCAATCCGTACGTCATCAGTTTCTGTTCCTTTAAGAACTTCTTGTTCCATTTTGTGGAGCCTCTTGAGTTTGCCGAAGAACAGATCAAAGTGGTTGATCGTTCTGTATGCAACCCATTCATCGAACACCACGCTAAGCTCCTTGACTTTGTCTTCGACATCTTCCATGGCGATGTCGATTACAGTTTGAGCGGCTGACTTGGGTTTGGAAGAGAGGGGTTCAGCGAGAACTGCCTTGCCTTTGCCGATGGGAGACAAGGGCTTAATCTCTGATTGGGTGTAGTCCCCTAATTCTTTGATAACAATGCCTTTGACGGCAGGGATAGTGGAGGGAACTCGGATGGTGACCTTCGGTACGGTGGGTTGAGCTGTTGGAGGTTGAGTTTTTGAAGGTGGAATAGGAGTTTGGGTTGCAGGGGTGGCTTTTGTTGAGGGCAAGGTGGATTTGGGTTTGATATTTAAAGTCGATAGTGGCTTGGTGATCTGGGTTCTGGGTTTCTTTGGAGGAGGTTTGGCTGGGGATGAAGGAGCAGAGGCACACTGAGTTTCTTCTGAGTCACTCTGGACTGTCAGTTTTCGCTTGGCTCGAGTCATTTTGGCAGCAGCCTGTTCCTTTCCCAGTTCAATCTTTACAGCCACCAGATCAGAGGGAGTGGGTGGAGCACTTTTGGATTTAAGTAGTGCCAAACCCTTGGGGTTGAGAATCTTAAACGGTTTGAGAGCAGACGGCTTCCCCAGCTCAATGTCCAGTGTCTCTAAGAGCTTGCTAAGAGGAACAGCAAAGCAGACAGCTTGTTTGGATGCGATGACTGTTTCGAGCAGGACTCCAAACAAGATCGCGGACCAGTTCATCTTCTGTCCGGAGTGGATAGCAGCCATTGCTCGGAACTTTTTGGCTGTTACGGCGTCATAGCTCCCGGCTTTACCCAATAGTGGCTTGCCCACAATCTCACAGAGAACTTGAAAATGAAACAACATTTCCTTCTTCTTGAAAGATGGCTGCAGTCTGTGGGCAAAGATACCTTGCCCTGAAGATTGGTGAGAGTGGCTTGAGGAATGTGGTCAAAGTCAGTCAGACCGGTGCTAGGAAGACCAAAGGTCTTTGACAGCGTTGCCTGAGAAATATCGAATGATTTTCCCTTGACGGAGGTGGAGATGAACGTCTTTTGAGACACAGCATTGGCGAACAACTCCCGAATTTTTGATTCGTAAACCACATTCCCGCATTCCAGAAAGTTCCTTAATCCCGAAGATTCCAAAGATTTGAACATAGAGACCATTTTTGGATCTTCAGCCCTGTAAATTTCATCGAACTCAACAGATAAAGAGTTGTGAGTGATAGTGGCCATTTGGAAATGTAATGAAGAATGTAGAGAGAGTTGAAAGATTTGAAAGTTACAAACAGATAGCAGTAAATCGTAAAAAGTGAAATGAGAGTGAGATGTACAGCCCGTTAAATAGGAGAGAGAGGACACGTGTCTGTATATCGATGGCTGATATAAAAGCAATTCAAAATAAACGGACGGGATGAAAGAGAGATAAGGCGGTTAAAATTCGATTAGTCCGGGCTATTTAAACAATTACTATATTAAAGACTGGTTGTGATAGAGCAGACAGTTCATAGGTTAACATCAGATTTGACAGAGATCGGTCTGAAAGTTCGGACCGGTCTGTGTCTTTCTGATTTTTGTATTATTGATCTGTGTTTATTTCACAGTAAAAAAAATAAAGATACCTTTATAATATCAAGATAAATCTATTAAGCCAAGAATTTGACGAAATAATTAAACTTAGCCTCAGGAAGTGGTTTGGTGAAAATGTCTGCTGCTTGCTGGTCTGTTGAAATGTGCTCAATCCGAATTTCCTTTTTTGCCAACGTGATCTCGAATAAAATGATGTCTGATATCAATATGCTTTGTTCGAGAGTGCAAAACTAGATTATACGTCTGGTGTTGTCACAAAATATCGGAGATTCAACAGCTTGAATGCCATAGTCTCTGAGTTGATGTTGAATCCAGAGCATTTGAGCGCAACAGCTTCCAGTAGCAAGATATTCCGCCTCAGCTGTAGATGTGGCAATTGATGTTTGCTTCTTGCTAAACCATGAGATCAATCTTTCACCTAGAAATTGACAGGTTCCACTGGTGCTCTTGCGATCAATCTTACACCCAGCATAGTCAGCGTCTGAATATCCAACTAAACTGAAATTTGAATCTTTGGGATACCAAAGACCAACGTTCTTATATCCTTTTAAGTATTTAAGAATGCGCTTAGCAGCAATAAAATGTGATTGCTTTGGATCATACTGAAATCTAGCGCACATGCAAACTGAAAACATAATATCAGGCCGCTCGCTGTAAGATATAATAGCGATCCGATCATACCTCGATGCATGGTTACCTCAACTGCTGTTCCCCCTTCGTCTTTATCTAGCTTAATTGAAGGACTCATTGGAGTTGACGCATTTGAACAGGTCTCCATTCCGAATCTTTTGACTAGCTCTTTGGTATACTTGGTTTGATTGATAAAAATACCATTGCTGAGCTGTTTGACTTGAAGACCCAGGAAGAATGAAAATTCTCCCATCATACTCATCTCAAACTGTCCCTGCATTAACTTAGAGAATTTCTCGCAGAGTTTGGGGTTAGTTGACCCAAAGATGATATCGTCAACATAGATTTGAACTAATAATGTATGTTCCCCCTAAATAAATTTAAATAACGTTTTATCCACTGAGCCGATATGAAAATTGTGGTTCAGAAGAAATTGAGACAGAGTATCATACCAGGCTCTTGGAGCTTGTTTCAGTCCATATACTGCTTTATTCAGTAGATATACATGATCTGGAAATGAGTGGTTCTGAAATTCAGGAGGTTGCTCAATGTAGACTTCCTCCTGAAGCTCACCATTTAGAAAAGCACTCTTTACGTCCATTTGATATACTTTGAAATCTTTAAAAGCAGCAAATGCAAGAAATATTCGGATTGCTTCAAGTCTGGCAACTGGTGCAAACGATTCATCGAAGTTGATTCCTTCTTCTTGTCGGAAGCCTTGTGCCACTAGTCTGGCCTTGTTTCTAACCACCACACCATGTGCGTCCAGCTTGTTTCTGAAAATCCATCTGGTTCCAATAACAGGCAGACCACTTGGCCTGGGGGTTAGTCTCCAGACTTGATTTTGTTCAAATTGATTAAGCTCTTCTTGCATGGCTTTTATCCAGTTATAATCAGTCAAAGCTCCATCAATCTGTTTGGGTTCCAGATTAGATATAAAAGTGGCATGAGTGAATTCATCTATCATCTGTCCTCTGGTTCTTATGGCTGCAGAAGGACTCCCAATTACTAGATCAGGTGGATACATTTTTGTCCATCGATAGCTTGATTCTGGATAATCTGTTCCAGATGTATCGGTAGTAGTAACATTATCAGTATCCACTTTAATATTAGAGTTCAAAATCTCCGGATCGGCTCGATCTGGAAGAGCTTCAGTGCCTTGATCCGGTCTATCTGGTACTTCGGGTTCTGGTGGATTGTCTCTTGATCTATTAGCTACAATCTCATCGTCACTGTTAGCTTCGAGATGGATATTTTCCATCTGATTTTGAATTAATTCCTTGTTATCCTTAATACACAATGATTCATCAAACACTACATGAACTGATTCTTCTACAGTCAAAGTTCGATTATTGAAGATGCGAAAAGCTTTACTATTAGATGAATATCCTAAGAATATTCCATTATCTGACTTAGCTTCGAATGCTGTAAGATGATTCTTACCATTATTGTGAACGAAACATTTGCAACCAAATACATGAAGGTGAGAGATAGACGGTCTGTTACCTGTCCATACTACATATGGAGTTAGATTTAACCTCTTGTTAATCATGGATCAGTTTTGAGTGTAGCATGCAGTATTTACAGCTTCTGCCCAGAACTTTTGGGAAATTCCAGAGTCTGCAAGCATTGTCCTTGCTGCCTCCTTAAGCGTTCTGTTTCTTCGTTCTGCAACTCCATTTTGTTGAGGAGTTCGAGCGGCTGAGAATTCATGCTTAATTCCTTGGTCTTCTAGAAACGATTCAAGATTCTGATTTGAGAATTCAGTGCCTTTGTCACTTCGAATTCTATCAATACTTGATGATCTCTCATTCTGAGTGCGTTTCAGCAGCTTGATCAACTTTGGACCGGTCTGATCTTTACTGCTCAAAAATATAGTCCATGTGAAACGTGAGTAATCATCAATAACAACAAGAGTATACCGCATTCCCCCTAAACTTGTTATTGGTATAGGACCAAACAAGTCCATATGTAATAGTTCTAAGCAGCGTGATGAGGATTTGACATTCTTGTTTTTGAAGGATGATCTGATCTGTTTGCCCATTTGACAAGCTTCACAGATCTTATCCTTGGCAAAATCAATCTTGGACAGACCGACAACTAAATCATGTTTACACAGGCTAGAGATAGTCTTAAAGTTGAGATGATTCAAGCGTTTATGCCATAGCCAGTGTTTATTATCATTATTCGCGATGAAGCATGTAGGATTATCAGGTTGAGCAAAATTCCAGTTAATCTTATATGTGTTTCCATTTCTGATTCCTACAAGCATGGTCATACCATCTGAAGTTTTAACGGTGCAGGTGTGTTTGTGAAATTCTACAGCATAGCCATTATCACATAATTGACTTATGCTAATCAGAGTATAGCATAGATTTTCAACTATTATAACATCATTGATAGTAATATTACCATGGACAATCTTACCCTTGCCCACGGTCTTACCCTTTGAGTTATCTCCGAAGATAATCTTTGGACCAGTGCAGTCTGTGACTTCAGACAGCAGCTCGATGTTTCCTGTCATGTGACGAGAACACCCACTGTCTAAGTACCAGTCCGACTCTTGTTTCTTCAGTACCTGTCATCAAGCATAATTACTGTTGGTACCCAATCCTTCTTGGGTCCAGAACGGATTAGCCCTTTGGGAACCCACACCTGAATCAGCTTAAATGGCTTGTGTGTGTTTGGTGTGATGTGAGCTGATCTGTTTCGATGTTGTGTGTGATGATGTGTGCGATATGGAAGCCTTTGATTCTTATAAGGTAATATATATCTTCGTTGAACTGGTTTTGAGTTATAGTAGTTGGATGGTCTTCCTTGCCTTAGATCTTGCACCTTTAGGTTTGGTCTGATAGACACAAAGCTTGCTGGTACCTTATCTTTGGCTTGGTTAACGTATCCAATTCCTTTTTTCAAGCCTTGATCTCCGAAGGTGTGATATCCCGAAATAATTAATTGCAATTTGGGCATTAATTATGTTTATGTGATCTTATGGTGATAATTAGATTATGTGTTGGGACTAATTATCTTGGTAAAATGCTTGTCACATGGTAAGCGTGACCCGGGAGAGCAATTCAGGGTGCATGTTATACATGTTGGGAAATTGGGTGTTATAATGGTTTAAATGTGTTGGTTTGTAATTTTTGGTAAAGCATGATTTTAATGGTGATTTTGGTGCATTGTAGTAAAATGCTTTTAAAATATCATGTTGGGGTATTCTATATACCATGCTTGTGTTTTGATACACATTTAAATCCCATGTGAGTTGGCAAGGGAGCCACTTGCATACTTTACATCCCATCCACTTTCCTATCAGCTTTATGTCCCCAATCCCTCTCCCTTCATCTTAGAGCTTCCATTTTCGTTTCTGAATCAAGAGGGGAGGAGAAAGCTTTGAAAAAGGAGTCTTTTATGATTTCTTGCTAAAAACTTGGAGCTCAAGTGGTAAGCTTCCATTATGGTAGAGTTTTGTTGAGTTTTGGTTGGGTTTGTAGCTTGTTTTTGGGGTTAAAAGGGTGGATCTTGGTCCAACATGTTGTTAATGTTTGGGGGATGTATTTTAAGGTTGTTTTGTGGTTAAATGTTGAAAAGGGAGGTTGATCTTGGTTGTATATGAGTTTAGGTGTTGTTGGAAGCTCATACATGGAAGTTTCTCGCAGGAACAGGGCTGCCCGATCGATCGAGAAATGTGTCCGATCGATCGAGCAGGGCAGAGCCTGAACAAGGCGTGAAATGAGCTTACCGATCGATCGAAATTTTGTTCTGATCGATCTGTGTGACGTCTCGATCGATCGATAAAATGTTTCGATCGATCGGTGGAGGCAGTACTTGGATGCCTATTTTTCTTCACTTGGCGATCGATCGGGGCTTAGGGACCGATCGATCGCAAGGCATAAAATGTGGATTTTGGATTTTGTTCTAAATGATGATGTTTTTGGTAATGGTTCATTTATTGGCTTCTAAAATGGATTCATGTGATTGTGTAGAACCATCCCAGGTAGCCACACATCAAAGGAGATAAAGTCCCACGACATCTCCACTTTTGGAACTAAGGTACGTAGTGAGACGTACGAGCATCGGACGGTAAAACGTATTTATTACGCTTTGATTGGTTATGCATTATGGTTGCATACATGGTCTTAATTATGCATTATGGTTGCATACATGATTGAATATGCATTATGGTTGCATACATGATTGGATATACATTATGGTTGCATATATGGTTGGTTATGCATTATGGTTGCATACATGGTTGAATATGCATTACGGTTGCATATATATTGTGAGTCGAGATTATATTGCAGTGATGATAGAATACTTGCCGCTGTCATGTCGAAGCGATGATAGAATACTTGTCGCTGTCATATTTAGCGATGAAGAATATTTGCCGCAAATATGTCGAAGCGAAGGATAATGCCGCTGTCATATTGATGCGAGGGATATTATGCCGCTAATATGTCGAAGCGAGGGGTATTAATGCCGCTGTCATATAAACGCGAGGGGTATTATGCCACTGATATAATAAGACTGGAAATTGGCCATTGATATACATGGAATGGATCCATGTCATGACATGCATATTGGCATTATAATCCTTTGATTATTATTGTGGTACAGGGACAACCAAGGGAGCTTTTAAATGTGTTAAATACAGGAAGTGAAATGCATTTACGGTTTATGCATTGAATTATGATCATATTATTGTGGATATGATTTATATACATGCTCATGGTTTTGGGGTTGTTCCTGTAGGTACTTTTGGGCGGAAGGGGCTAAGACGGGTTGATGCGATGAGCTAGTGAGGAGTGCTCTTGGTAGCAGGCTTATTCTTTTGCATAGTATCTACTCTAGGAGTAGTGTAAAGCTATAGGATTAGCATCCATTGGTTGGGAATGTAACTAATCCCTTTTGGAACTTTATTTTGGCACTGTAATTTAATAGCTCAGGGCATCAACACAACCTTTATACTCTGTTTATGCATGGAAATTTTTATTTACGCCTTAATCCGCACTTAAGGAACTAGGGTCCTTACAGAAGGAGACTCCCGTTTGAATTGTAGGCACTTCGGTTTCATATATTGTGCTAGATCTAATAAATGTCATTTGTTTGACTTTGTTCTTTACCAGCAACAATTCAGATTCATCTTTGGTGCAATCATTGTTATCAAAGCCTATGCCGGTGATGTCACCGACATTTCTTTGTACCTCTTGCAATTCTTCCAGTGATGCTCTTGATTTTGTCCATGTTTTGAAAATATGAGAGAGTTTAGCATTTTGTGTGCTAATTCTCTTGTTTTCTTCATGGAGCTGTCCGTAAGAGATTTTCAGCTTATGCAGCTCGATCCTTAGATTATTGCATTCACCAAGCTCAGAGCAGCTTGGATTGATATGCTCATCTATTTGATCATTGGCTTTAGCTTTAATTTTCTCAAATGATTCAGCTAATATTCTATAATCATTAGCCATGTCTTGCAGTGCAGACATGAGCTCTTCACGTGTGAATTCATTTGAGTCAAGATCGAATACCTCGTCTGTTTGACTCATTTCTTCGTCTGCCATTAGAGATTGGATTTCATCTTCGCTTTCCCTGGATGAATATTCTGAGCTTTCTGATTCTGAGTCAGTCTGAGCCCACTTGCTGTTGCATTTCTCTGCTACCAGAACCTTTTGAGGCTTCCCATGATGATTTTATGGTCTTTGTAATGCTTCTTTTTCATTTCATCACGATGTCTTTCTTTTCTCTCATCTTTCTTCGGTCTGGTGCAATCTGCAATAAAGTGTCCGGTCTTACCACAATTGTAGCAAGCCTGATCATTAACAGCATCGTCTTTTCTCGATTTATAGTGATGAGAAGGTTTGAAATTCCGTTTGTTCTTGGACATGAATTTACCAAATTTCTTAATAAATAATGACATAGCATCATTACTTATCTGTTCGACAGATCGGTCTGTTGAAGGGGTGGTCTGGTCTGGAATGGCTGCCAGTGCTTTGTTTGGTTGAGAGATAAATGGCTCTGCTTCACCTCTGGTGATCAGTTCAAACTCATACGCCTAAGATCTGCGAACAAATCATGGAGTTCAACTTTGTTCAGATCTTTAGACTCCTTCATTGCAATTGTCTTGACATCCTATTCCTTTGGCAATGCTCTCATTACTTTCAGAGCAATCTCTCTATTAGAGTATTCCTTGCCCAGACCATTTAGTTCATTGATAATGCCAGTGACTCTTTCATCAAACTCGTTTAGAGTTTCTCCAGACTTCATTTTTATGCTCTCAATTTTTTGTAGAGCAACAGTCAGCTTGTTTTCCTTAGTCTGGTCGTTCCCTTCACATAGATGTGCTATCTTCTCCCAAATTTCTTTGGCAGTTGAGCACATTTTGATTTTACTGAACATATTCTTGTCCAACGTTTTGAACAAGATGTCTTTAGCTACGTTGTCTAGATTTGCTTTCTTTCTTTCTTCATTCGTCCAGAGGGATCTGTCTTTCTCGACCATTTGGGGTTCACCACCAGTAATGGCAGCTGCTGTATTGACTTTCAAGATCTTCATTGGTCCATCAGTGATGACGAACCACATATCGTCATCCTGTGCTGCCAGATGAGCTTGCATTCTGATTCTCCAATCATCATAGTCTTCTTTTGAGAACATGGGAATCTTGTTGAATGATGCCATCAGTCCAAGTATCTTTGATGATTAAGACAACCTGGCTTTGATACCACTTGTTAGGATCGGTCCGGAGTGTTTAGAGGGGGGTGAATGAACACTCCTTTAAAATTAATCCTTTATGATTTCTCTCGGGTTAATGAGTGAAATCTATTTCTTAATCAACTTCTCAGCAGAACAGACTACTGGATATAACAGTGCGGAACGATCTGTTCTAGACTGATAAGAACGGTTCGATGGCTTTGAGAGTGTAACTTAGTACGGAATGATAAAAGACAGAATATGTTTCTGAAAGTTAGAAGGTGGTGTAATCCTTCTACGTCTCCCTTCTTCCAATTAAGGAAGGATTCCACTAGAAGACTTTGATTTATACAATCCTGTTGTACAAACCCGATTCAGCTGGATTTACCTCACTACCAGACTGAAACTCATAGTCTCTCGATATGTTCAGACACACACTGTCTGACAGTTACAATTGAATCTTACTTCTCTATCTTAGTAAAGAATACAAAAGACAGACTGATCTTGTCTATGCACACAATGATCCTATGATGATCAAATATTACAATATGCTGTGCTTATGAAAACTTTTCGGCTCAAGAATATCTGGACTTGTAAGCTTGTGCTGTTTTTGTTTTCTTTTTGTCTCTTGATTGATTGGATCAGCACTTGAAGCTCTTTAGTTGCATCCTTATATAGTTGCTTGTACCAACGACATTATTTCTTTTTCTGTGCAACTCTAGACTCTGTTCAATCTCTGAGTATGCTTCAGTCTCATTCTTTTAGGCACTTGCCATTCTGGTTTATGCTTTCGGCGTCTGTCAGGTAAGCACTTCTTTGTCTTCTTACCTTTTAAGGTAATCTTCAGTCCTTGGTCTTTTTCAACATTAATTGCGTCATTAAATGCTTCAATAAATAGCCGTTAATGATTCGGACTGAACGAAGCTTATTCAACCCTGTCTGCTCTGATCTGATCATTGTCGAGCTGGTTTCGTGCTTCGATCTGGTCAGGCTGAAGTTCATCGATCCGTTCTGAGTTTTGCGATAGACCATATTAGCTTGATCTGCTTTTGTCATGGTTTAACGGCTTTGATCGGTCTGATCGATTTTGTCATCTTTAAAATCCGGAACTAACAATCTTCTCCGTTGTCAAAATCTTTGCCTTCGTTGTAAGCGCAACGCCTCTATCGATCTCCTCCCCTTTTACGACGTCTACTCCCTCGCTCTCGTCTGTTCACGTGCGTAATCTTCTACGTAAATATTCTTCTCTTGCGTGCGTCCGTGAATTTGCTTCTCTTCCTTCCGTCTTTTTCTTTCGTGAATCTGAATGTTCCCTTATTTATATCTTAATATCTCGGCCCATGCTTCCCGAATTAATTCCACGTGTGCTACTTCTTATTGGTCCATCCTCAATTAAAATATTCATGATATCTCCTCTTTTTTATAAATTATTCTTCTCCTCCTTTCATGTCCCGTGAATCTCTTGTGTCCCAAAATATCCGCTTCATGTCTCCTATAAATCTGAATGTTGTTTCATTACTTGGTCAAAAAATCCATATATGTATTGTGTACACCCAAATATAATATTTTATTCCCATAAAATATTCTTGCATGAACGTGTGACTTCAAAATTCCATTTTCTCAAATCTTTGGCAGCAATATCAATGCTTGAGCGTACATGTGGACGTGATTTTTCATCTTTTTAGTCCCAATTTGAATTCTTGTCAAATTTATGCATTTTTCATCATCTTTTAGTCATAAAATGTAACAAAAACAACAACAAAAGACATAATTCTGCTCGAATACTAACATAAAAATAAAATAAAAGAGAATAAAATATAAGTGCAATTACGCACTTATCAAATACCCTCGAGGATTATAGGCACAATCTCAAAATTCAGTTCGTTATTCCTACATCAATTTACCAGAAGCAAAAGTTGTAAGCGAACAACTCTCAGTCTGTTCGGTCTTAAGTTTCCATAGGCTCACATGCAAGAAAAAAAATCAATTGCATTCTCACCACATGTTTCGACAACGACACCCAACGAATTCGAATCCTGATCATCCATTGTTTACCCTTAGAATTAACAATCCTAATACAAGGATACTATCTAATTAACCAGTAATGAACTGCCGTGACCCAAAACACGACAATCTATTCTTAAAAGAGAGTCTATCAAACCTCACAGTTTATTCCTCAGAATAAATTGTCCCACCAAGGTTTCCAATCCCAAGAATACCACAATCTCTTACAAGAGATTCGCCAATCCAAGCATAACAATGCTGGCCCACAAATATACATACCGATATGTATACCTCGACTTCAAATTAACCACAATCGATTTGGGTAACTCTAATGATAACCACAAGCCTCAAACACATCTGTTAGTCACCCAGTTATCTCATTCATAAGAGAATAATGATTGACGAACCAACAACTATTGGCGTGAAGTCAACATCAACATCATACGCCTCAACTCATGGAATCTCTCAAAGATTCCCATCAGGTATATCAATACCTCCTCACTCGCAAGGAATGTGTCATGAATCCATGACCCTCCAATCTCGGACCACCGTTCTGAAAATCTGGATACATTTATACCAAAATATATCCCGGAACCAATAAATACACAACCGGTCCAGGATAGTGCATCATTGCCACTATCACCCATCATTCTCAATCCCGTATACACGACGGACACAAAGTCTAACGATGCTCCGTACTAATACCATGGTACTCAATGTTTCGAGCATCTCTCCAGAGACATCTTCTCGTACGTCTTACAAATAACGCAAACCCATTACCCGGTCCACCACCAGTAATGTTTATCATAGTTGATTCACAATCAACTCGCAATCGATACTAAAAGTTTCAACAACACTCTAAGAGATACAATCGATACGGTAGTGTTACCACACTAACTATATCTCACAACTCCGGTTACGTTTCACCATTGCATCCTTATTGCAAGAATTCTCCATTAGATGTAACAATAACCTGTTAACCCTCTCATTGGTACTCCCGACCAAGCCGAGCTGAAAGCTCCCTTGAGATATCTCTCACCTCAACTCAAAGGCATCCTAGTGACTACACGAGTCCACTATAACCTCTCATCGTATCATCATACGATTCACCACACTGGGTTCAGCAGTATATTGGCTACAACAAGCTCACTATATCACTGCAACAATAAATCACCATGTCTGGCTAGCAACTCGCAGCCTCCTAAGGTTTACATAAAACCTGCCAACGTATCATGCGTTCAATCCTGGTATACAATACCGCACCACCAATTAGAGTAGTGGTTCATCATCCAACATTCTCTAATACCGATACACCAGGGACATCTATTGTCCTCACTCGATCACGATTCAATCCTAACCCGTTAGGATTTATCTCCCGTTCTAATGTGTATGTGCGATTATGTCCACCATATACCACATCGACATATGTATGTAGTCCCCTCGATAACTAAATACATCACAAGTCACTTGGCCGTAGCTCAATGAATATACATAAAGGTACCACTACTCGTAACACGTTTACCACAATACGTGCTGCAGTACACTTATATGTACGGCACGACCATTTATCCATCGAGCAAACCTGCTCGGCATAATGGTCTCGTCAACCTGTGACGCTTACATGTCAACACATGACACCCACAATATCCTCGTCAACTCGTGATGGTATATATCAACACATGACATTGACAATTCCTTGTCAACTCGTGACGGTATATGTCAACACATGACATCCACAATTATGCTAATATAATAGGAATATTACAATGCTCATCGCTATATAATAACGGCATACCTGTATTTATCGCCCAACAGCGGTACAATCCCTCGCTACGTATACATCGGTATCACATCATCGCTACGTATACAGCGGCATAATCCATCGCTACGTATGCAACGGCATAATCCGTCGCTATGTATACAGCGACATAAACCATCGCTACGTATACAACGGCATAATCCATCGCTATGTATACGACGGCAGCGGCATAATCCATTGCTACGTATACAACTGCATAAATCATCGCTACGTATACAGCGGCATAAACCATCGCTACATATACAGCGACATAATCCATCGCTACGTATACAATGGCATAAACCATTGCTATACGGTGGCATAAACTATCACTACATATACATCGGCATAAATCATCGCCAAGTATACAGCGGCATAAACCATCGCCACGTATACAATGGCATAAACTATCGCTACGTATACAGCGGCATAATCCATCGCTACGTATACAACGGCATAATCCATCGCTACGTATACAGTGGCATAAACTATCGCTACGTATACGGCGACATAATCCATCGCTATGTATACAGTGACATAAATCATCGCTACGTATACAGCGGCATAAGCCATCGCTATGTATACAGTGGCATAATCCATCGCTACGTATAAATCGGCGCTACGTATAAATCGGCATAACCATTGCTTTTATCAAGATTGTCCGAAATTTTATTAGCATGGGATCGAGATATTTGGTCCATGTTTACACCTAAAATTGGATAAATGTGCTCGGGATGTTCGATCTTGTTTTAAAATTTAGTAGTTTATTCATAGGATCGGGATGTTTGGTCCATGTTTAAACCTAAAATTGATGCACGATTTTTCTACATTGATGCATGATATTTTTGTAAATTGGTGCATGGTTTTTTTTACATTAGCTGCACTAAAATTGAACATTGTATGCGCTAAAATTGGACAATTGATGCACGCACTTTTACATTGGTGCACTAAAATTGGACATTGAATGCACTAAAATTAGACTTTGGATACAGTAAATGTGAGGGCTCGTTCCTAATCAAGTGTTTAATTATCACACAATGATTATTTATTTGTAAAACAACGGAAGATTATTTAAACATTCTGCCAACAAGTGGCTCTAAGAATTTCGGCATAATCTCCCCGCACGAGGGACATAACCAAAAAAATGAAAAGCACAAAAATCATATCCCAGTGCAGTACATAATACCATAGCATGCATCATAGGTATCAGCACATAATCCGTACTCAAAACATTTACATCATATCATAGCATGCACAATAAATTTCCAGCACACATTTCTTACTCAAATATTTACATAATACCACCAGCAGTAAGTAAACACCGAATATTAACAAATATTCAAGACTGAATTGAAATAAACTTATTTACATAGTTAAACTATCCAGGACACACCCTGGTATACTTAGCTATCCTACAACTGGGAGAAGACAAAAGATACAACCTCAGGTAAGACTTCAACGAGTATTCCCTCTTTGGGATCCTGGTTACATGTAGTACCTGCCATTGTCCACACACAAAGACAACAACAACCCCTTGGGGGTGAGCCAAAGCCCAATATGAAACTATCAAGTAATTACAACATGCATCTATAAAATGTGATATATGATGTAATGTAGTGCAATGTAATGCAATGCATGTAATGTACAATGGATCAAAATCTCAAGATACCAAAATATCGGAGTCCAAAGAAAGGTATCGTCAATCAATATCAAGCTCGAGCAGAGGGTGGCAGCACACACACATTGCGCTAGGAGAATCATCTTGTATTGTGCTCGTCATCCCTCGTGTCTACGGTCCGGTAGCAACGCGTGTAACTACAGTTGCTACCTAAACTGTCTGTCATCACCGTGCCCGTCGTCCCCGACACTCGGGGTAAATCAAGTCAGTCATCATCAAGGATATCAAAGAAGTGGATAGATCAATATGATATGCCCATGAATCATCTATGCATCATATGACATATGCCACTCAATATGTCATGCAATCTCATGTCAAAAGTCAATACATATCAATATCGATATATATTTATCAAAATGATGTGTGTTAACGAAACATTTATTTTCATTCATCGATATGCCAATTATGAATGTTATGAATGCTCATAATTCAATTAAAATCACATAGCCAAGTAATTTCACGTAAGTCACGTAAGTTCAGCAAATCATGTATCAAATAATACAGACACATGTGGTTTGTTACTGATCGCAACATACCTTACGCCTTTTGATCCAAATATTGTTGTTTACGTCATATATGAGATTTCAACACAGAATGTCAATTTGAACAAAACGAATATCCATTTAATTAACTAATATTTATTTAGTTCAACATCGATTCTTAACTTTGAAATTTCTAGTATTAGTACAAAAGATACTACTCTATCTAATGTATTTTAATTTCTTAGCTATATTTTTCAATAACATCATTTCTACTACAATTACTATTGACTGAGGAACAAGCCATGCTATCCAGGCTACATATTAAAGCAATGATTGGAGTATAACTCATGGATATGAATTGCTATGCTATTTACAGCAGCAGTATACTCCTGATTTGACGACAGGAAACCAAAACTCTCTTAACATTGGTCAAAACTTCAAATAACAAAAATCCCCAACATCACCATCAGGCCCAAATCCAAAAATGACATTGAATTTACATGCAATTCTCCTATACAAGATTCATTAAGCTAGAACATGGTTTACATGAGTTAAAAATTGACTAACCAAGAATTAAGAGTCTTCACCCTCAAGCCAATGAAAATCGATCAATATTTCCTTTCAAACGGTGACAAATTCGAACCCAAGACAACAGATTTCAAAGCAAAGGCAGCAAGATTTTCGAGTCAACGTGCATTGCCAAAATTGAATCAAACTCCACATGCAATGCAAGAAACTTAACCCATTAAAACTCAAATCTGCCCAACTACACTATATTGTCAAAAATAGATTCAAATGCATCAAAAACAACAGATATTGAGGCTGGAAATTCGAACTCGAGCTTACCCCAAATCGCGTGAACAGTAACCGCAAGTGCATGCCCATTTTCCGGCGACCCAAGGCGGCGAGAGGGGCTGTGATCGGAAGAAAAAAGTCGGCACAGGTGAGGGGAAGGGTTTGCACACCAGAATTGGAACTAATTTATGGTCAGAAAAACAAAATCGATCAACAACGCGAAGAATCCTAATACCGCAACTCGTACCTTTCAGGGCAAATTCCGACGATCTCGTGGCGGTGCACGTGATTGCCTGGTATGGAAATGAGAACCGGAGAGAGGTGAACACGGTGGTAGGTCGGATACGTCTAATGGTGGTCGGACGGTGGCGTGCGCGCGGCTTAAGCGGCGAGTGGTCGGACTGCACGCGGAAGTCTGAAGAAAAAATCGGGAGAGAATCTGATTTTTAGTGTGTGCGTGTTCACATGTTTAGTGTGTGAAAATGTAGCTGAAAACATTTTAATATATGTGTTTTCAGTCTAGTTATGTACATCGAAGTGCCACCGATGCACTGATAAATTACATTTACAGTCAACAATTGGGATTTATCCACACTCCTAACATCATTTTGTGAAATTGATAACGATCACTGGATCAAGGTGACGTCAACCCACATATTCGAAGTTGTTGCCAAATGAAAAATAATCAGAGGAGGGAAACGGCTTATCTTCAACCGAAGAGCATACAACACTCTTTATCTTTCACTTTGTCGCTCCTCACTTACCAAAAAATTAAACTAAGAAATGGCAATAATTTCATCTAAATCAGCGACGACTGAATCGCAAGTTACAGATTTTCCAGTGGTAACCATTGGTGCTAAAGGTCTGCTAAAGAAGATTATTCAGAAAGGGATTTCATGGCAGACTCCAATCCCCGGTGATGAAGTTCATGGTAAGTAATTCGTGTAAAGGGTTCGAATACAGGCGTTTTGAACTTAATAGGATATGTAAATTGTGTAATGTATGCATAAAATGACTGATTGGCTAATTCAGTTTATTGTTGCAGTTCATTACAGTGTGAGGCTTAAAGATGGAGATGAATTTGATTCCAGTCGGAATAGAGGAATTCCCTTCACATTCAAATTAGGCCAATGTATTTCTCTGTCATTATTTACTTGGGATTTTAATGGTTCCTTTCTTTTTAGGTGGGGCACTCTCCCAATTATGGGAGATTTACGTTAAAATAATTAATATTAAATTATTCAATCATTATGCATGTTTGGGTTTATAGATTAGATGATGGTTCTATAAGTGATACAATAATTGAGTGTTTGAATGAATTTAATTTTATTGATTAGACTCTTACTCCTTAAATAGAGTTTACAACTTATCTAAGTAAATACAAGATATAAAGAGATATACAAGATATGGAAAGATTACAAAGTATCTATACAAGAATATGTAAATTGATATGAGAAGATATCATTCCTTAATACGCCCCCGCAAAATGGACGTTCCATCGGCAACGGAGATTTTGGATCTCAATGTTTCAAACCGAGTGCGATGTAGAGGCTTGGTGAGAAGATCAGCAAGTTGATCCTGTGTGTTGACATAAGCAACCGAGAGGACACCTTTGCTGGAGAGATCACGAACAAAGTGGATGTCCACGGTGATGTGTTTCATGCGAGAGTGCATGACAGGATGCAAAGCAAGGCGGGTGGCACCAATGTTGTCACAGAGAATTTTAGGTGGTTCACGCAATGTGAGGCCGAGATCGCAAAAGAGATGTGCAATCCAGCAGATCTCAGATGCAGCAGAGGCAAGAGAGCGATATTCAGCCTCAGTAGAAGATCTTGCCACCCCGTTTTGTTTCCGAGATCGCCATGAGATAGGATTGGATCCCAAAAAGACGATGTAAGCCGAGATGGACTTGCGATCACTACGGTCACCAGCATGGTCGGAGTCAGAATATGCTGTAAGACGGAGGTCCAAGGTGTCACGGAGAAGGAGCCCATGATGAATAGTGCCTTTGAGGTAGCGGAAGAGGCGTTTAACAGCTGCCCAAGCAATATCGGACGGGTCTGCCATGGACTGAGCGAGCTTATTAACTGGGAAGGCAATGTCAGGGCGAGTGAGCGTGAGGTATTGCAAACCGCCAATAGCCTGTCGAAACTCAGTGGGATCGACTGTGGTTGAGGCGGATGAAGGAGAGGTGGTAGCCATAGGAGTGCCTAAGGGTTTGGCACCGTCCATGCGATGTCGACGTAATAAATCCATAGTGTACTTGTGTTGAGAGAGGAAGAGGCCCTCCTTGCATTTAGCAACTTCAACGCAAAGAAATTAAGAGAGAGGTCCAAGATCCTTGACGGCAAAGCGAGATTGGAGATGTGATGTCACTTGAGCAAGATGTAATGGACTAGAACCAGTAAGAATAAGGTCATCCACATAAACCAAGATAAACATTTGAACACTATGGCGATTAAAAATAAATAAGGACGTATCAGAGAGGGACTGAACAAAGCCAAAGTCAGTCAGAGCATAGCTGAGAGCCTGATACCACGCCCGAGGTGCTTGGCGAAGGCCATAAAGTGATTTTCGCAGGCGACAAACATGAGTAGGAAGATTAGTGTCGACAAACCCTGGAGGTTGTGACATATAAACTGCTTCGGAAAGATTTCCGTGGAGAAACGCATTACTGATGTCAAGCTGCTTAAGTGGCCAGTGACGCATGAGAGAAATGGAGAGAACTGTGCGGATGGTGACAGGTTTGACGACTGGACTGAAGGTTTCAGTGTAGTCAATGCCGGGGCGTTGATGAAATCCCTTAGCCACGAGGCGAGCTTTGAACTTATCAATAGAACCATCAGATTTGTATTTGATGCGGAAGACCCATTTACAGCCAATAATATTAGTGTTGGGAGGAGAAGGGACCAGATCCCAAGTACCATGACGATTCAAGGCAGTGAACTCCTCGGCCATGGCGTTCCTCCATCGAGGATCAGAGAGAGCTTGAGAGACACAAGTGGGCTCAAGGGCAGTTGGAAGAGGATGTTTGGTGACAAGATTCAGTTGTTTGGGGCGAAAAATATTATTTTGACTGCGAGTACGCATAGGGTGTATGCGCGCAGGTTGTGAAGGTGCAGCCGGAGGGTCAATGGAGACTAGGGACGGCGATTCCAAAGGTCGGGAGGTGTCGGAAGATGGGTGCAGGCGTGGCGGAGGAACAGTGGAGAGAGGCATGAAGCAGCATGGTTGGTCGTGCGCAGGTACGGTGGGTGGCGAGGTTGTTGTAGACTCAGGGCGATATGGAAAAATAAATTCCGAGAATCGCACGCGGCGTGAAATAAACACACGATTTGAGGTCAAGTCGAGGCAACGGTATGCACTTTGAGAGGTAGAGTAGCCCACAAACAGACACGGGCGAGAGGGAGAGTCAAGTTTGCCGGACGTATAAGGTTTGAGCCACGGGTAGCACAGGCAGCCAAATGTGCGGAGCTTGAGATAATTTGGCCGGCGTTGAAATAGAACTTCAAACGGACTCTTCCTGTGTAAGACAGACGATGGCATGCGATTGATGAGGTAGACTGCCGTTTCTATGGCATAAGACCAAAATTCCGGAGGAAGGCGAGCGTAGTGAAGGAGCGCACGACCAGTGGTGAGGATGTGCCGGTGACGGCGCTCGACGGTGCCATTTTGTTGGGGAGTATGAGGAGCAGTAGTGAGCCAACTAATACCATGACTATTGAGAAACGGCCGAAGGGCAGTAAATTCACCACCATTGTCACTGTAGAAATTTTTTATAGAGTGACCAAATTGATTTTCCACAAGAGCCTTGAACTGCGGAAAAATAGACGCAACTTGCGATTTCACAGTCATAGGAAATAACCAACAGTACTTACTATAATGATCAACCAAAAGTAAATAATAACGGAATCCAGATAGTGATGGGACAGAAGTGGGTCCCCATACATCAGCATAAATATAGTGCAGGGGGTGTAAACCAATAAGCGAAGATTCAGTAAACGGTAACTGCTCAGTTTTATTAATGTTGCAAGAATCACAAAAATGTTCAAAATCCAATTTCTTCCGAGATAGTGGTAAATGAAAGTGCGAAATAACAATGATCTGGTCTTAGATGACGGATGCCCTAGGCGAGCATGCCATGTAGATAAAGTGGTGCGGACACCAAGGTGAGCAAAGTGTGCGGTTGAGACAAGGTTGAAAGATGGCGGCCTGAGATGATAAACGCCATTCTCACATGTTCCTTTGGCCAGATCCGCCCCCGTTGACTGATCCTTCACACGGAAATGAGACGGGAAAAATTCAACAGAAACATTATTAGCCTTGTTAAACTGATGGACTGATAATAAATTCTGTCGAGCAGACGGCACACACAGTACATTAGGCAAAGTAAAAGTGTGAGTTGGAAACGTAATAGTACCAGTACCAGTGTGGGTGATAGGGAGCCCAGAGCCATCAGCAATTTGCACCTCATCAGTGCCATCATATTCCGAGTGAATAGACAAGTTATTTAAATCAGCAGTTAAATTGTGAGAGGCACCAGAGTCCATGAGCCAGGGAGCGGGAAAAGTCATATTGGAGGAGGTTGACGAATTAAACATACCAGAGTTGTATAGGTGGCCAGTAAGCGAGTGAGCTATGGTTGCGGTAGGGGTGAACTTGCGACAGTAAGGAGCAATGTGGCCTGTGTAATCACACAGCTGACACACAACCTCGGAACGCTGTTTGTCCATTGATGGGATTGGTTAGGGCGCATGCGAGTAGAGCCACGATTAGAGGAGCCACCGCGGCCGCGATGGTGCTGGGATTGATTGTGGGCCTGCTGATGGTGCCGAGGAGGGCCACGACCAGGGTTTGCAGATCCTCCAGAAGATTGGATATTGTTGGCGGTGGCAACCAGATTGGTGGTGGCAGCTTCAAGACGCTGAAGATAAAGTTCGTGACCGACCAGGAGATCATGCAGTTCTTCAAAGCGCAAGGATGTCTCGCGTGCACAAATAGGGGCGGCAATTTCTCTGTACAGAGGCCCGAGACCATTGAGTACGTGCAAGGTAATATCATCATCGGAAATTGGTGTGTCGATGATGGCAAGCTCGTCCACTTTGGATTTAATATAGTGGAGAAAAGTGCTCACAGATTGAGAGCCGAGCGAGGCGCGTGCCAAATCGTCTTTGATTTGCATGACACGGGCACGAGATTTACTGGCATACAGGCGGGTCAAGGAACTCCAGGCAGCATGCGAGGTAGTGGCAGAAGCAATGAGCGGAAGTATGTCCGCTGCGAGGGACCCAAAAATGGCTGCCAAGATGAGTTGATCCTGTTGGAACCAACTCAGAAACGCTGAGGACGGCGAGACAGCCGAACCACGATCAGGACAGGGGCTAGAACCATCGAGAAATCCTGTCATATTGAACCCATTGAAGAGGGCGATGACGTGAGCGCGCCATGATGGAAAGTTGGAAGAGGTGAGGCGGATAGGTAGGTGTTGGTGAGCAGTGATGGGTACAACAACTTGAGGTGCATCAACAGATGAGGTGTGCGGGGAAAGTGGAGGTGACATATTGGAAGAGGGGGCGGCAGATGTACTGGACATTGTAAGGAGTAGTGGGGCGGTGGTGATACATGCAAGGACGATGGTGGTGGCTGCGGTGGAAGGAGAGACGAAAAGCGATGGTGGTGGCGGCACAAAAAGAAAAAGGATGGATCGAAGAAACTCGTTAGAGTTTTTAACCTACTGATACCATATAAGTGATACAATAATTGAGTGTTTGAATGAATTTAATTTTATTGATTAGACTCTTACTCCTTAAATAGAGTTTACAACTTATCTAAGTAAATACAAGATATAAAGAGATCTACAAGATATGGAAAGATTACAAAGTATCTATACAAGAATATGTAGATTGATATGAGAAGATATCATTCCTTAATAGGTTCAACATTGTTCAGAGTCTTTGGCTAACGTTTCACTAAAGTCTTGAGTTCAAAACTTGTATTCAGTTGATGGGCTCAAAAAAATAGTAACTGTCTCACAAATGAGGAGAGCATTACATAATAAAAAATAAATTGTTCAATTTCTCCATAAGCTCTGACTTTTAGATCTGATGAAATGTAAACAACTTATACCATCGAGCAACGAGGCGTTTGGCAGATTTTAGTCGACTTTGCTCTGTTTCGTGCAGAGTTTTTGCATTAGAATATTGGAGCAAATTCATTGCACTTTTCTTATTAGAACACATAATTGGTCCAAAACATCTCTTGAAAAGGACGCAAATTGATCTGACAGGTGAAGTGATCAAAGGATGGGATGAAGGAATCGCCACAATGAGGAAATATGTGAGAGTCGGAATACCGGAAACATTCATTGCTTGTTCTCCGTCATCCGCAAGGTTTGAATACTCTATTCCTACTTCAGCCATCTTCTTATATAACTGATGCTTAATAATCTCAAAGGCATGTTCTACATTCTTTAGTTGTGCATTGTTGGTGCAAATCAGAATTGTGATCTCATGTGAATAAATGTGATCCAAGAAGCATATGGATTCGTACCATTCCTTTGACTAATCTTTTGTGGATAAACAAGCCACTGTATAGATCAAAACAATCTCTCATTGTACTCTCATTCTGCACGAAAAGTCTTGAGACCCAGATGCTAATTATTGATTATTGATTATTGCTGTCAAAAAGTGATGAAAGATGCATCTTTTGTGGCGTAGAGTCTGTTGCAATGTAAAGAGGGATGGAATGATTAAAAGAACGATTGTTCTTTCTTGATTCATGATGGCTATACATGTACAGTGTTTATATTTTCATGCCCCTTTTTTATTTATCATATGCTTCAACAGAGATGAATCAGTTAAATTGTTGTGTATTTTTAATCTTCTGGTCTTGACTTGGCATTTTGTCACACTACATCTTTAACCTCAATGCTCTATGTGGTTAACAGAGATTATTTGAATGTTAGCTCACAATATGTAGACTGAAAAGCGGAATGTAGATATTTAATACACTACTTGGGGCCGAACATGGGATGCGTACACGACAAGCTACATTTTGTTTCGTACACCTTGTTCAGCACTCTTACTATCGAGCACCCTAGCCCGGCATATCAAGTGGTGCTCAGCATCGGCCTAAAATTCAGCCTAGCGATTGATCATGACGACACTCAAGTCTTCGGGCCCTAACTTACGGTTCTTCATGTCCAACTGATATTTGAATTGCGTACACATATATTTGTGCAGTGCTATTTTATTATTATTTCAGGACAGGATCATCAGCTCGGGCATGCAATCTCGCAGTAAGCCCCTATTATATCAGCTCGGGCATGCAATCTAGCAGTAAGCCCCTATTATGACAGCTCGAAAGTGGAATCTCGACGATGAGACCCTATTCATCAGCTCGATCATGCAATCTTGCAGTGAGCCCCTAGTACGGCAGATTGGGCGTGCAATCTCGCAGTAAGCCCCTATTATATCAGCTCAGGCATGCGATCTCGCAGTAAGGCATTATTCATCAGCTTGGGATTTTATTTGTTCTGGATTTTGGATTAACTTATTCGGATGTGGTGTATTGATGTGGAGGTTTGGGAGTGGTGTGCAAATGTTGGAGTTGAGATGAGGAGATATGTCATGGTCCGCCCAGACATGTGTGACTATGGTCAGCACAGGCACACTAGATGAGGAGATATGTTATGGTCCGCCCAGACATGTGGGACTATGGTCAGCCCAGGAACACTAGATGAGGAGATATGTCATGGTCCGCCCAGACATATGTGACTGTGGTCCGCCCAAGCACACTAGATGAGGAGATATGTCATGGTCCGCCCAGACATGTGTGGCGGACCAGGCACACTAAATGAGGGAATCTGTAATACAATTTTATGCTTGTGTAAATTCTTCTAAAGAAAAATCTGACCTTTAAATTACACTAAACTGTTGGTCTGCTTATAATTTTTCATATGTGTATATTTCCTTAGTTTTCAACTCTTTAAACTATGTTCTTGATTATTTTTATTCGATTAATGGCAGAACAAGTCAACACGTATTTGGATAGAGCAATTATTATGAAAAAAGGAGAAGCTGCTGTAGTGAAAATCAGCTCTGATGAAGCTTCGTTAATTTATGAAATCACATTGATCGACTTCATCAAGGTCCACTTATATTATTATATATTTATTCTACATAACTTTTATTCATCATTCGATAATTTTAGTCTTAAATATCTTGGATTGGGTCCGACTAAATGGATGTCGCTTGATTATGTTTTTGTTCACATTAAAGTCATATTGATTGTGCAATCAATTCAATCATTCTTAGTAATTTTTTGTAAGCCTAACTTTAATCTTCATTCTTTTGTGAAATCCTGATTCATCTTAATATTCTTCTCTCTTATTATCTATATCTTGTTATGATAATAACATATATTCATTCCCGCAATCAGTGGCGGACGCAGGAATTTTTGAAAGGGGGGCAAAAAAATTTTAGAACAATTTTTTTTGGCCAAAAAAATTTTTTGGGTCAAAATATGATTTAAGATGAGGCAAAATGTAATTTTTAAGAGGCAAAGTACAATTTTTTAAGGGTAAAATTGAAATAATTTTTAAAAAGTATTTTTTTAAGGGTAAAATTGAAATAATTTTTAAAAAGTATTTTTTTAAGGTAATTTTTTTTTTTTTTTAAGTCCGCCCCTACCCGTAATGGGGTGTTTGTGTTGGTGGAACAGTGTGAGATCGGGACCGTAATATATATAATTTCGATGTGGCATATGTGAACTTTTGTTTGCAGGAAAAACCCTTTCGGAAAATGGTTACTCAAGAGAGATTAGAGGCGTGTGAAAGGAAGAAAAATGAAGGAAATGTACTTTTTAAAGATGGGAAATTTCAACTTGCCTCTAAGGAATATGAGAAGGAATGTGATCTATATGTTTGAAAACTAGAATATCACTAAAATTATTATTATTTGGCTATTTTTCTTCATCATTCAATTAAATATTTCTGCATTATAACAGGCTTCAAAATTGATTGAATACAGCCATTCCTTCAATCATGAAGAGAAACTAGAGGCCAATTCTTTGAGATTATTATGTTACTTGAACAATGCGGCGTGCAAATTGAGATTGGGAGAATATGTCGAGGTCACTCGACTATGCACAAAGGTCTTTTTTTACCCATCTTAACTACTGTTTAATCGTATCGTATACACAATATATGAAGCAATATCGTCAGTGGTATTTGTAAATACGTGTATGCGTGTGTGTGAATTGGGTGTTTTTGGCAACGAATCCCTCATGGTTTTATAAACGGATAGTTTACACCAATTTGATTTGAAAATAGGTAGTTTACCACATACACTTACAAAATAGGCACTTGACCCCATACGGTTTGTGAATATGTACAAAACTGCCCCTCAATGTAAGAGGACAGTATTCTATGTTTTGCAAGTCACATGAAGTGTGATAAACTACGAATTTCCAAACAACATTGGTTTAAACTGTTTATTTACAAACCAAATGAGGTAAAATGCAGATTAGCGAGACCACATGAGGTAAATTGTCGCTGAATTTATTCATTTATCTAACTAAAAACACTCTGAAAAATCTATTAAGAGGGTAATATCCACCAGGTTATTATCATAAGGTAAGAATAATAGAAATGATATAAATATATTCAGATTATTGATAATTGTTGCCAAAACAGGTATTAGAGTTAGAACACTCTAATGTCAAAGCTCTCTTCAGAAGATCCCAAGCATATATGAATACATCTGATTTGGATAAAGCCGAGGAAATGTCACTATTTGAGATCCACTACAAAAATTCCAACTTACTTCCTACAACTTAATTTCAAAAATTTGAAATTCTCACCACTAGATAGTGAGGTTATTTTAATCATTACAACAAACAATAAAATTAATCCAATATTCTAAATCATACCAAACATCATATAACTTATCGCATTATATTATTTGTCTCATTCTTATAATTTTTATCACTCTCATACTTATCTTATCGCTAACTTCAAATGGTACCTGAGTATTATCGAGTATCGATAATGAAAATTCAAAGTGATACACAAGTTGGGTACGATTTCATAATAGAGGTACATTGCAGTTGTTGGAGGCTGGTGCTGATACTTATGCTTGCGTCGGAGGCTGAGTCTGGGCTCTGGCACGGGCAATGCCAAGGATGATGAAGGAGTTGGTGCCCAAGATTTGAGGTTATATTTTAATTTGGATAATTGACTACTAATTATGCAACTATTACTATTAGTATTAACTATTAATTACTTATTATTTTTATATTTATTATTATTTATTACGATGCCATATAAGTACATCTCAATGACACGTAATCGATTTTTGTCAGTTCGAGTGGTTTCCGACCAAAAAGGACAATGACAAAAAAAAAAAAAACAGTTGCTCGAAAACGAACTTTGATCAGTTATAAGACAAAAAGTCCAAAAATGGCAATTAAACGATAATTAAATATACAGCTTAAGAGCATCTCCTCTATTTTTAACATACACTTATCTCTCAAAATACATATTAGAAACATTAAAAACTATAAATATTTCATTCATGAATTTGGAGTCATGGTGTTTTCTCTTAAAATTAATTGAGAATTTGTAATGTTTAGTTGTTTGGGTAGCACTAAATTTAATCCAGGAATCCAATAACTTTCAACTGCAATCTTTAAGAGTGACCTATTTGTTGTCCCTTCTCCAAACAAAAGTCAAAATTTATTAGATTTAACGCATATTAATAACAAGGGGATAAGAAAAAGCAAGAACTCGGTTGTAAACTTATATTATACATGGTAACAAGCATGATGACAGTCTATTATTTTAATTTTCCTACAACAAAATATGGCTTCCTTGTCTTTAGTATTTTACTACTTCGGCACAATGCAATCCGACCTCTTACAAATGGGATTGAGAAATCCATCTTGTATAAATGTACAAGTGAATTCCTCTGGAAAACCCACTTATTTTGGCATTAAAAAGTACTTTTAACATAGTTTGTCCATGGCGTCCCCTAATGCCATTGCTGGTAGCAACGCCCCGTCTGATGTTTCGAGCAAAAGTATTGAAGAAATGGAAAATTCTGTGGTTATTGGTGAAGCCACGTCTAAACTTTCGAGCAAGAATTTTGAAGAGAAGGTGGGTTTTTCTGTTGTTCCTGGTGGATCTAGTATTCAAGGGGTAAATGATTGTGATGAGTTAAATCTTGAAGTTAACTCATTGAATCCCAACAATGAAAACCCACCTGTCGTGCTTGGAACATTAAGGGTTTCTTCTGAAGGGCTTAATCTCGATGAGTCAAATCTTGAAGTTAACTCATCGAGCCCCAACAACGAAACCCCTCTAATCGTGCTCGATCAGTTAGATGGCTCTAGTAAAGGGGGAAATCTTGTTGAGTCGAATCTTGAAGTTAAGTCATCGAAAACTAGTAGTGGTGAAATTCCTGTCCTCGTGCTCGATCCATTACAGGACTCTGCTCTTGATGAGTCTAATGTTGAAGTCTCACCTATTGAACCAGAGGCATCTAACGTGACAAATGCTGATCAGGATGATGAAGAATATGGCTGCAAGTACTGTCACAGGAAGTTCACCAACAAGCAATCTTTGGGCGGGCACCAGAACGCCCATAAATTCGAGCGAGACCTGGAAAAAGATGCATCTGAGGCCCCCAAATCGGGTGCTGGATATTTTAGTGGATCTTCATCCTATTCCAGGATAACTTCTCCTCCATCATCCCACCCTGGATCTTTGAAAAGATCTTATGACTATATGAACAGGCCAGTCCAGATCAACAGGCTGTATCAGTCACAACAAATGCTGCAGCATCAGGGAATGCACATTGCACGTCCCGTGATGCCTAACATGCTGCCTCAGGCCATTCCTCGCCTTTTTCATGAATTTTATCGTGGTTACCACCCTGGATGGACCGTGCCTGTACCAAGAATTTCGACAGCAGCTGTGCCTATTCCAAGAGTTTCTCAGTTTGGTGTGGCTCCGACTTCATACCTTCCGAGTCTTGCTTTAACTCTTCAGTTTCCAAATCCAAGGGAACCAAGTTCCAGTTCCAGGCCCGTTTTTGAGGGCCTGTCAACTTTTTCTGAATCAACACCTGTCCCAGAAAGAAATGCAGGAGTTCAAAACAATAATCAGATTAACGTTCCTGGAGACGAGGAGGATGATTCGAGCCTGGATTTAACTCTCAGGCTATGATCAATTTCATGTTTTATTTATTTCGAGAACTTATGTTCGATTAAACTGTGGCAATTATTGCCCTTCATTTTCATTGGCGTGAAATATATTCTTATGTTTTAAAATTTCTTTTATCCAATTTAAATTCATATACCAAAATGTGGTCCATCAATTAACTTTTTTTTTTTTCCATTTTTCGTCAACCATAGCTTGTTCCTAATCACAAAAAATATGTTGTTTAACATTCAATTACACTGTTACATTACATTTTAAAACAATAACTAATTAACCAAGTCTATCTGACTATCTCACCAATGGAGTTGTATTACGTATGTTAAATTTTTTATTGACTTAATTCTAAATTATTTGACCAGACGTTTATCATCTTTTCAAAAATTGCATTTAAACAGCAGTGCCACATCGGCACCTATACATGAAAATGGAGATGCGGTTGGGGTTCATGCTCATAAATAATTGGTTATGATAGGAGTAACTCAGAATCTTTTATAATGAGCAAATATAGCTTTCAAGTTCCCAACGTGGATAACAACTCTCAACATTACTCAGTCCTCTCCGAACTCAAATAAACTAAGCAATTAAAAAAGCGAAAATACTGATAAAACTCATTAATACAATAAATCACAATTCCATGTCCAAAACATTTGCTTTGCAGTAGTAATAAATTGTATTAGGAGAATCAAATTAATTAGTTCAAAAGCAACAAAGATGACAGATAAGAATGCTATTGCATGGAGCTTTCTTCCATGAGAGTACCGCTTTTCTTCTTCTGTGCTTCCTCCCTCCAATCATGGTTTTCTCCCATAATTCTTGGGGTTTGTTCCTCTTTTCCTCGACTGTGGCGTTGGTTCACTTCTTGCTCCAAGATTTGGTCGGAGTTGGGCGCAATGTGCGTAAGGAACATTCATGCGGCTTTTGCGGGTTTTCTAAATTCAGTGTTGGTTGATATTGCTAGCATAATGAGAGATATCTGGGTGTTATTTTGCTTACCACCAGCTTTTGCTTCCTATCTCCCCTTGTGTTTATTATATATTTCTAGGAATTATTATCTCCTACTGGTATTTTTTTTTTTTTGTTTTGTTACCATGGATTTGTTTAGGGATGGGATAGTTGCGCTGTTCCGGTCAGCCATTGTTTTTGGTTGGTGGAGTATTCGGGTGCCAACCGGCTTTCCGGGTATCATGCGACATTCTCTACTGTGCTTGGGTTGGTGTTTCGTGGCAAGGGTTTTGGTGATGAACACTTGTGCGATTTTCTTTTATTAGTTAATACAGGTATCTTTCTATCTTTGTACCTTAAGATCTGTTCGAAGGTCGTTCCCTTCCGTGTCTATATCATGTGGTGAATGGTTTGGGGGGACTTTTTTGGTTTCGCTGACTCTTGACTGTGGCTTCTTGCGTGCTCCTCCTAGGCAAATGTTTATGATGTTTTCTGATTGTACTGTTATTTCTTTGATGACATTGTTTGATGATCATTGTAATTGCTCCTTTATAATATAATACTTTTTCCATTAAGAAAAAAAGATATATATTTGGATTGGGTCTGCCAAAATTCAAAATGCC
Source organism: Haberlea rhodopensis (assembly GCA_907163345.1). Classification (NCBI taxonomy): domain Eukaryota; kingdom Viridiplantae; phylum Streptophyta; class Magnoliopsida; order Lamiales; family Gesneriaceae; genus Haberlea; species Haberlea rhodopensis. The sequence goes on along the minus strand of CAJQUN010000431.1, from coordinate 362,707 downwards.
ACAATTAGAGCTGTCAGAACGGGCCAGCCCGACCCAAAAGGGCTGGCCCGCCCAACCCGCGGCCCAAACGGGTTACCCGCGGCCCAAACGGGCCCAACCCGTTTGGGCCCGCCTCCAAGCGGGTTGGGAAAATCCCAACCCAACCCGACCCGAAGCGGGCCGCGGGTTGGGGCGGGCTGGCCGGCCGAAATATATTTTTTTAATTTTAATTTTTTTTAAAAAAAATAAATTTTTAAATTTTTTTTTAAAAAAAAAATTCAAAAAAAAAAAAAAATTCCATCTAAACTTGCCGAACCTGGAACTGATGCTAGAAGAATACTGAAACTTGTTTCAGGTTTTATCTAGATATTAACACTACTACTAAAAAAACTTGATTAGTGAATCAGTATTTTACTCAATTTTGAAATACTTGTTGCAACTTTCAAGTAAGACCAAGTGAAAATTATATAGTAGATCGAATGCTTCAATGTGATATTGAGTTTTTATAGCCTAAAAAAAAGAAATAACAAAATTTTTTTTAAAAAAAAAAATGGGGCCAACCCGCGGGTTGGCCAGCCAAAACCAGCGGCCCGTTTGGGCTAGCCCGTATAGGTCCGCCTGTTGGCGGGCCTTAAAAATGCTGACCCAACCCACCTATTTGGCGGGTTGGGTTGGGCCTGGCCCATTTTGACAGTTCTAGCCACAATGTACATTAATAAATATAACTGAATAATCAATATAAAAAAAATATAGGCAATTAGGGATGTTAGGATCAAGCGTTCACAAATAAACCAAAAATTATAATTGTTAGCATAAACATAACTTTATTTTCTTATACAGTGGCAGTACGAAGGCTCGTAGTAAGCGACAAGAGAACATTAGAGGCTCAACACGTGGGTGTCAATATGTTAGACTTGTTATGACTTAGACGATAAATGAATACACGAGCACAAATAATAATTATTGGATACATCATTCTCAATAAGGAGTTTATTATTTTTATTATGTCTTAAACGATAGATGAATGTACCTCCTTACTCCTTAGATGATAGATGAATGCAACCTCCTTTCACGAGCACAAATAGATTTGTTACTATAGATATCAAAATAAGCTAAATGGATAAAATTCTTTTATAATTTTTAAAGTGTATACTCTTTGTTAGAATGTAATATTATAACATCATTTTTTTTTGGAATGACGAAAATTTTCTTAATTATGTTAAAGAGTTGTGAAAACGAAATAAATTTTTTTTGGAAATAAAGTAAAAGCGAATAATACCATATTGGTTTTTTTTTTTTTCCTGAAAAGTTAAAAAAATATACTTCTTGAGGGAAAAACTAAAACTATAGAAATTAGATAGATCGTCGTTAACTTGAAATATCAAAATATCCTATTGCGTGTAGAAAGACAAGTTATCAATATCTATTTTATAGATTAAGCAAGAAATCCTTGTTAATTACTTGATATATCACGTGCAAAGTATTTGCATTAACATTTATCTATATACTATATTATAAAGGAGAGCAACACATAATAACTACCTTGAACCTTTGGTATGTTTTTGTGTGTTCTTCCTAAAATACCTTTATATAAATAAATATCTCCAATATTTGATTTTTTTCAAATTTTCTAAAATCATTTATTTCATCTAATTAATAATATACCATATTGATTTAAATATTTTGAATTTTTAAAAAAACATATAATAATTACATATTTATATTGTAATTACATACCATATAAAAATTTAATAATATTTTATAAAAAAACTTATACGTGCACGCATCGCGTGTCAAAAAGTCAAAAATAGCTAGTATTCATGATATATTGACGAGAGAGTGTAAACGAAATTCCTATTCTAAATTCAATCTATTCACCACAACCTCTACTCAGCCAACATTAGAAACCTTCTACCGCTCGACGGCCGCGTCCCATGATGCTTAGAAGTGTAGAGATGGGACATTCGGGTAAAAAAGAAAACAAATTGATGTGTGTTCCAAACATCCATTCAGGCATTTGGACAAGGCAGGAGCTACGGTTTGATTGATGATGCCCTTAAGGGTAGTGCCCTTAGGGTAGCAACAATAAAACCAGGAGCTACCTACCAACAGCCAAACAATGTCCGCCCTTGTGTACTGAAGAAGTTTATGCATCTATCTATAATAAGCAACCCCATAGATTGATTATTGAATATTATTGATGTCCACTCCCCAAACAAAATCACCACTCTAGTTATCATTTCATTCTATGGGAACCCAAAGTTATTCCGGACATCTCTTGCTACTTTAACTTGATACCATGTATTATATATGATAGTCGAAATCACTTGATCTATCCTATGAACAAGAAGGCGGTCTAATGTTGGAGTTCTTGTTCCTCCTATTTTCTCTTTAGGGTCTTAAGAAACGTGGGAGCCCCCATAGCCCATACACTGTGGTTTCCTTAATCTGATCATGGTTTTAAAAGACTTCGTCTCATTGGAAAACAACTACCCGTGTGACATGAATATAATTAGAATCTTGGATTCCTAAGAGTAGCTCCCCTGTAAAATATGAGACCATGGAGTGCAGTATTTCCATTTCCATGGAATGTGAAACTAGATCCAACCACCTGAGATGGTTTGATTCTGATATGACCTAGTTTTAACCAAAATTTGCCTCTAGATCTCAAAAGTCAAACACAAATTATGATATTAAGAAAAACCAAATTATGAAATTAAGTTTAGTTCTGAGCAAATGCCGTAGAAAAAAAAAAAAAAAAAAAAAAACCCCTTCTTGAAAAAAACAAAATGTTCACCCAGAAGCAATAGGAATGGCCAAAAAGAATAAACCCAAAAACAAACAAGGATATAATCTCGAACAAATTCATCGATAAAATTTGCTACAAAGATGCATAGAACTCCAGAAAAATCATTTAGCCAACAATCTTTTCTTCTAGGTAAAACCCAACCATTCATGTTTCCCTCACAAAAGAAAAATTAAAAACCAAAAAAACAAGCAACATGAAAGTGAAATCACACGTACTGTTAACATTTCAACCAGAAGCATTCAAGATCCTGCCTATTTCAAAACACACAAATGAAATCACACGTACTGTTAACATTTCAACCAGAAGCATTCAAGATCCTGCCTATTTCAAAATACACAAATGAAATCACACGTACTGTTAACATTTCAACCAGAAGCATTCAAGATCCTGCCTATTTCAAAACACACAAATGCATCAATACAGGCATACTGCACTTGATCATGAGTCAGCCACTGGTTATCCCATCTACTCATCGTCACCCTCTTAGGCTTCTCCACCTCTTTCTCCAGCACGATGCTCGCTAACTCCTTAAGCCCCGAGTTCCTCAATTCCCTTCTACCATAGGCATTCGCCGCCAATTCCCTCAAATCCACTGAATTAGTATTGAACCCAAACTCATAATCTTCTTCAAGCTTTTCCAAATCAGCTTTGATGCCGATCCCCACAAAAGTATAGTTGGGGTTCGAGAGAAAACGGGTGAGAGAGGATGGGATACCGGGGGAGTAAATGAGTTGGAAGATGAGACAACGGCGGCCGACGCACAGTTGTAGGGTTGCGACTGGGTTTTGGGTATAGCGGCTGAAGGAGGGACGCCACTCAACGTCGAGTCCAACAATGAGGTTGTGGAGCCGGCGGCGATGGGTGGACTCCACATCAGAGATCCACTGGGATACGATGGCAGGATTATCGGTTACGGTGGTGTAGATGGAGTCGCCAAAGAAGAGAACGTTGTAGGTGTTGTGGGTATCATAGGGTAATTCGTGGTCGATTATGGCCATCGACATTGTCTTTTGCCTTTTGGTCTTCCCTTTGTCTGCGAAAAGCGTTGGGAGTTACTTATGGGATTTGCTTTGGACTATATGCTTTTCCTGAATCTATCGTTTTTTTCAACTTTTAATTGTTATTTTGCAATCCGATCCTATATACTCAAATAACATAGTTTTATAAATCGATACCCGATCTTCAAATGGAAATAAATTATATTTTCTATTTTCTATTAAGTTATTAACAATTTGAAAAATAAAAGAATGCATATTCTTCTACCAGAAAATATAATACAAGGCAGAACAATTAATTCCAAAGGGGATATCCGCATTCTGAATCTAGTTTTTGTCATCCAAATATTCTTTGATGGGTAAATTGCATAAAACCTTTGATAAATATGCAAGAAACAACATATGTTAATAAATAGGCAAACTAAACCCAATACCCACGTTCATTGTCTTATTGCCCTAATGTGCTTCTTGAAGCTCGATATGCGCATTATAGGGCTCGGCACCCCCTATTTTATAAAAAGGGGAAAGTTCAGGCCGATACCCAAAGATAAACTTTAATCATTCTAGTCCATGAAAAATACTTACAATCATTTAAGTCAGTTTTAGGTTAAAATGATAAAAGTGCCTTTAATAAAAAAAAGCGGCAATCTCAAAAAAATTCGGTGTCTTACATTCAGCACTTCGTTCAATCTCTTTCTTTCATCAATGCGATTCAAATCTCCCTGTAAATCTCTCACCTCAGTTACGGTTTCTTACAGTTGTTTTTCTCTTCATCTCTTCGATTTTTCGTTTAATCAGTTCGTTTCAGTTTTTTTTTCAATTCTGATACGTGTGTGTATAAGAGTATATATATATATATATATATATTGTTGCATTTTGGGGTTTTTAGTTATTATGAATTGGTGTTTGTGCTTCTTTGCTCATTTACAGAATTTACAGTCTGAAACTTCCAACGAAGAAGATGACCCAGAGAAAAATTAATTGGTGCACGAAAATTATAATAAATAACTGGTGCACGAAAATTATTAACAGTAACTGGTGAACGAAAAATTGAAAATCGGTAATTGATGCACGAAAAATAAAAATCAGTAACTTGTGCACGAAAATTAAAATCAACTACTGATGCACGAAAATTAAAAATCAGTAATAAATGCACGAAAATTAAAATCAGTCACTAATGCATGAAACGTAGAAAAGTATGTGATGCACGAACCATAATCGCAAGTGGGTGATGCACGAACCATACAATTAAGTAAGTGATGCGCGAACCATTTAATTTCGTGCACCAGTTATTATATTTCATGCACCAGCTTATTTTTTGCAAATTTTGTGCATCAGTTAATTAACACAAAGTTCGTGCACCAGTGTTATATTTTCGTGTATCAGTGTTATATTTTCGTGCACCTAGGTTATATTTTCGTGCACCAGTTACTTTTTATAATTTTCGTACACCAGTTACTTTTTATTATTTTCGTGCACCAGTTATTTTTATCATTTTCTTGCACCAAGGTTATATTTTCGTGCACCATTTACTGTTTTATGATTTTCGTGTACCAAGGTTATATTTTCGTGCACCAGTTAGTTTTTATCATTTTCGTGCACCAGTTACTTTTTATAATTTTCGAACACCAATTACTTTTTATGATTTTCGTGCACCAATGTTATATTTTCGTGCACCAATTACTTTTTCTCTGGGTCATCTTCTTCGTTGCAATATCTTGCTGCCAAGCTATAAATTTTAGAAATGAGCAAACAAGCTTGGACAGAAATGCATATATTACTTCTTCATCCATATGCATCAGTCAAAGTCATGAGATATTTTTTAAAAAAAATAGACATACCAACTGACTTTCGCTATCTAAAATTTAGCATCAGTATTCAAATTTATAATCACATACAGACACAGTATACACACACGTGATGGAATGTGCAGAGCAGATCCGAAAATTATATGTGCAGAGTAGTCCGATGTCTTCTTCGATTCAAAAAGATTCCAAATGCTACGAATAATTTAGATGCTTCGATTCAAACATATTTCATGTGCATAACATTTTAGAAAATAATTTTTAGGACGGGCCGACGAGATGAGGCGACAAAATGATGAAGAAAATAATGATCTGAGGATCGCCGAAAAATTGGAGATTTTACGTGCAGAGGGGGGAAAGAAATGACGTGAAGAGTTAATCTGAAATTAGGTTTAGAGTTTTTTTTATAACTTAAGGATATTTTGGACTAAAAAAAACATTTGCAAACCAACTCTTTAAAAAGTGAACTTATGTGAATATAATTCTCTCATACGTGTATGTTTTTTTAAACATTATTTTTTGCCACTTATTTGAATTAACTTTCTAGAGAAGCCCCCTTTTTAAAAAATCTTGCACGAAACTCACCGTGTTAAACAAAATAGACAAAAAAACCTATATTTGACAGAACCCCATCAATTTTGCAATTAGATATATTTTGTTTAATCTCGTTGAAGTTATATACAAGTTTTATGAAACAAGTTCATAAACGTTCATATATATTATATAAGTTTATATATAACTTATTTTCGTTTATATATATATATATATATAATATCTATATGTTTATTATTGTTTAAATATATTTTATGAATTTTTAAAAATGGGTTTACATATATATGTAATTGTTGCTTACTCAATATATTCAAAACTTAAAATTTGAATTGGTAAATAAGCATGCATATATTAAAAAAATTCAGAATACTAATCATAATCTATTTTAAAATTACACATTCAAAATTATACACTTTAAAATTCTGAATATTGTTTGTTTTAAAACTAAAAGAATGAATTATTGCAAAAGATAAGAAAATAATGTAGATGCCAAAAAATTGGTGAGCATATTGGACAATCGAGAGGAGTTTGTGCATTATTTACAAAAATATAAGTGTTTTTTTTTTTTGCCAAATTTGTTTAATGAGGCGTTTCATGCAAGGTTTCAAAAAAAAAAGAGAATGTTTTTTGCCTTTTTTAAAACACTGGTTTCAAAAAAAAAGAGAATGTTTTTTTGCCTTTTTTAAAACACTTGTTGGTTTCATGTCGAGTTTTAGAAAATAGAGAGATTTTTTTGCCTATTTTATTAGCAGATGGGGTCTCGTGCATATTTACAAAATTACTACTGCCCAAAAAACAAAGTGGATCACCAAAATATGAAATGTTTTCCATATATTCATAAAATGATGAAAAATTATATTATATGATCATATTTACTTATAACCCATGGGGTATTATTTAATATACCTATTTTTATTTTGTGATTTTTAAATCTTACAAATATAAATTTAAACTAAAATTTCTAGTCTTTAGCCATTGCGGTCTTGTAATGCTCATATTGTTAGTTTCACAATTCACATTCATGGGAAAAAAAGCCTTTATTCGATATAAGACCCATTAATAGATAAACTAGTTGGTACAATAAAGTTAATTTATTTTAATCAAAAGTGATAATAAATTTCACACAAAAAAAAACAAGTAAAAATAAATATTGTTGCATGTAACATTTTTTTTTAAAATATGAATATGTTTCACCGCAAACATATTTTTTTCGAATATTTTGACGCACACTACAATATGGAATATAGCACCAAGTTGGGGTGTAATGATTAGCTATTCCTTAATTCTTTAGTACACTGATTTTGACAGACACTACTGTGGTACGAGTCCCCACCCCATCTCTATCTAGGCGGGAATTTTGATTTTAGTTTCCCACTAGAAATTTGGTGAAGTTAATTCATATTCATTATTTATTATGACGCACGAATATTCCTAAAAAACATTCGATATAATGTTGGATATTTATCGAACACCGATACTTTTTGGATACTCATCGAATACGTGTTGGGCACGCCACGTGGTATGTCCTTTTATTTTATTAATAAAATAAAATCAGACACCTGTGTCGGCCACTCCCCTCAAAATCAGACACTCGTGTCGGACATGGCTGATGAGCGTGTTTAAGCCGTGTCCGACACAGAAAGGAAACTTTTGGGTGATAATTGTACAATTTTTAAAAAAATTGGTTAAAATAAAATTTAGAGGTATTACTTAAACTCTATTTAATTGAAGTAATATACATTTGTTGTTAGTATGAATGATACTATGATGATTTCAGTTACACGTTTATATATATTACTTTTGAACTTCGTAAGAATTTTTTTGGTGTTATTTTATTTTGACGTGTTTGTTAAACTTTATATTAATTAAAGTAATACATATTTGGTATTAGTATGATTGATATTATGATGATTCCAGACATGCATTTATTTATATCTTCTTGAATTTGGTAAGAATATTTTTATTAATTTACATGGTTTTATAATTTAAAAATGTGAATTTTTAGTATTTGTAATATATATATATATATATATATATATATGTATATACATACATAGACATGCGTGTCTCAGCCGTGTCGTATCCTGAAAATTTTAAAAATTCGTATCGTCGTATCCGTGTCGTGTCAGTGTCCGTGCATCATAGATTATTTCTCAATCCCCCGACTGCTTGTTTCATACGAATACCAATGACAAATTTAATCATACTTCTGGACAACATACTCGATGCATTGATACCACTATACTCGATATATTGATACCAAAATGTCGACAAGCATGTATAGGATGTGAGCATGGGATACCAAATTGTGTCCATTTTCCATAAGAACACGTCTTGGTCTAAGTTTGACAACATGCGTAGTGCTCCCGACTCCACCTCGGACAACCGTTATCACTGAAGCAGTTTGTTGTGTATAATCGTACTTCTTGACAACATGTTGGAATGATTTGTGTTGCCAACATATAAACTTCTGAAATGCAAATGTTGTCCATCCCTGATTATTTTGTATCATCCGTGGGCACTTCATCCGGCGTTCGATGAAACTTTGAACAGTTCAACCAAAAGTCAATTGTACAATGGATGTGATTGGAAGGCGACGAGCACCTTTAAGAACTCCATTATATGCCTCAGACATGTTAGTTGTGATATCCGGAAATTAATTATGGTAATCCCATATTTGATAATCTTTATTTGATTTTAATTGTGGTAGTTATGAAATAATTACCGAATTGAGATTTTAGGGGATTACTACCCAGTGTTGGATTTGTTGGATTCAAGGTTCAAGAGTTTTATGATCGTTGGTGGATTGAACCTTGGAACCGTGTTGGTTGTGGAACTTTGAGTTGGGAGTTTTGGATTGAGGTTTGAGATGTTTTCGAGCGAGTATGTGATATTTTATTGAACCGGTGTTGTTATTATTGAGTTTTGGTGCGAGTATTTGAGACTCGGGTTTTTGGAGCCTTGATACTATAAATATCACATGGACTCGGTGTTCAATCATTTTGCACTCACTTCTCTCACTCCTCTTTACCGCCTACTCCCCTCATCTTTTCCCTTTTCCCCTCTTTTCTTTCCCTTGAAGAAAATCGATGAAGCTCGATTTGTAGGCGAGATTCTTGAGCAATTAGTTGGGTAATCTTCTTCCTATCTCGTTTATCTTTGTTCTGGTAGTATTTTTGCATAGTTTGGTTAAGATTTGAGATGGGTTTGAGTTTTGAGTTTTGAGTTTTTAGAGATTTTGTAATTGTGATATGTGGAGTATTTATTGTGTTTATGTTAAGGATTTGTGGAGTATTGCGTGTTGGATTTGTGGATTTGTGAGTTTTTGCTCGAAAAATACCATTTTTGGCTAAAACAAGTTGGAGTGGTCGATCGCTAAGGCTGGAGCGATTGATCGTGCGTCGTTGGTCAATTTTTGAAGATGCGATCGATCGCTTGAAGCTTAGCAACCGATCGGCGAGGCTGGTGATCGATCTCCTAAGGCTCAGAGATCGATCACCAAGTGTCAATAGCCAAATCCGCTGAGTGGCGATTGAGCGATCGATCACCGATGGTTGATTTTTGAAACTTACTTTGTATTGCGATTTTGACGTATGCTTGCCCGAATCTTTTATATGAGTAATCATCATGATTTGATGATTTATATGAAGGTTGAGTACGTGTTTGGATACATGATTGTGTGCACGTAATTAATTATGAAATATTGATTATGTATAGCGAATAATCCACCGGATATCGGGGCAAAGACCAGGAGTGGCTCTTGCTATTGGACTATAAGTACGTATTGACTTACGAGCATTACATTAGACATTTTGACTATATCATGGATATGTGCATGGGATATTGTGAGTTTAATGACGATAATTATTATATGATTTATATTGATAATGTCGCTGTCATGTCGAAGCGATGATAATGCCGATGTCGTGTCGAAGCGATGATAAATGCTGATATCACGTCGAAGCGATGATAATGCCGATGTCACCTCGAAGAGATGATAATGCCGATGTCGTGTCGAAGAGATGATAAATGCAACTATCACGTCGAACCGATGAAAATTTGAAATATGATTGTTTTTATACAACTATTAAAATTATCCGGCATGGCAGGACATGCTGTGAACACGTCAGGACACGGGAACAATGGCTTTGTTTATAACAAATAAATTTAAGAATTTTTTTTAAAAATTATGACTTTTTAGTAGAAATATGTTGAAAAAATGCATAAGTTTTTGATGTAGTTTGAGCGCTATTATCGTAGTTTGAGTACTATTTGGTGTAGTATAAACAACAAAAAAATGTTAAAAAAACTATAACTTTTTATGTTTAAGTAGTTTGAGTGGTATTTGTTGGCATCCTTTAATTAGTGAATGACGTGTCTAATATTTTATAACATTTCCACTTTAATTATTCACAGATAATTAAATATTTTCTTGAATTCTAGTATATTAGAAAATAATGCATATATAGAATATATGTAAAAAATAAAAAATTATTGATGTAAACTAGACGTGTCGTGTTCTGTAATTTTGAAAACCTGTGTCCCCATGTCTGTGTCGTATTCGTTTCCGTGTTCGTGTAGCATATGGTGCAGATAATAGAGAGTAGGTTTTGTGGGTCAAATTCAGAACATACTAGTCAAGCTGCTTAACGGACTGGGTTAACCAGGACCGGTTAACCCGATCCGGGTTTAAAGCGGATCGAACTGGTTCTGTTAGATTGGAACCGTCGAACCGACGATTCCGGACCCAACAGAATCGGTCTGGTTCAACACCTGTTCCGGTTCAACACCAGTTCCGGTTCAACACCTGTTCCGGTTTCGATTTGGAACCAAAATCGGTGAGTTTTTTTTTTTAAAAGGTCCGTTGGCCAACGGGCATCATTATTTAAAAAAAAAATGAAAAAAAAAAATTCTAACTTATAAATATCTCTTTACTCAATACCATTTTCATTCTATTTTCTTACTGAAACAACTCTCATACTCTATCATTTTCTCATCTAATTCCAATATTTCTTACAATTTTATTCAATAAAAATTTATTCTTGCAATTCTATTATCAATTGTTATCATCATCTTTTTATTTGTTTTGTAGCTTTTGTTGAGCTAATTATATTCTCAATATAATTAGTGGTCGTGGTGATCGTGTTCCTTCAATTCCACCTTTCGTACAATAAAATGTTGATCTTTTTGTCGAACTAGATGATGCTTTTGATGTTTAAGAAGCGGAATACGCTGTAGAACCTGCCTTGGTCCAAAATCCGACGCCCTGCGGATCATCGCAACTACGACAGCTGCGAGTCGCCCAAATAACCGTCCCAAAAGAAGCAATGTTTGGGATCATTTCGATATGGTTACAAAACAAGGTATGAAAGAATCTTCTTTTGTTTGTAAAAATATGTAAAAACGACCTATAATTATAAAATAGACGTTTTCGTCGGAACCAGAACATTTAAGAAACATTTAGTTATAAAATATTATGTTGACGATGTTACTCTACAACTTGTAGGTAGGGAACCAAATCAACAATAAATTAATCATCAATCTGTCACAAATTTTATTTTAACACATGCAATAAACCGCATGTCACTAGTTCACTTTATTAGATGTGAACTTCCTTTTTTGTTATCTCAACAAGACGGCTTTATGGAATTTGCTTCTGCTATCCAACATGGTTTTAAACATATTTCTATACACTTAGAAAAAATTGTATGAATGTTTTTGTTGAATATCGTCGATCTTTAATTGAGCATCTTTCCACTATAAACTGCAGAGTTAGTTAAACAACTGATATTTGGACGAACATTAAACAACTTTAATATGTTTTGTAAATTTATTGAATTTAGAGAAATAGATGATTTTGCACAATTTGTTCAACTTATGGAGGCAAAATTTAAAAAAATATTGGGAAATATTTCACATGTTCATTGCATATCTATAATTTTAGATCCTAGTCAAGGAATCGACTCATTTGATACTTTTTTTTAATATTACTTTCAATTTTTGAAGAAGAATATTGACGACCAGAAGACGTCAATCAGACATTCTCTCCAAAATATGTTTGCAATGTATCATTCTGAACAGGTACAAGGGTCATCATCACAGAGAGGACAAGATGAATAAGACATTACTCAGTCAAGATGTTGAGGGATTAATCTGCTGAAGAGTCTTGGCAGAAAGAAGCTGAGAGGAAGCGGAGTTGCATCTACCACGTCGATCAAGTTACAATTCTTCTTGGGTCAGATGTTTGTAATAGATGAAAATTTTGACATACTTGAGTGGTGGAAGGCAAACGCAAGACAATTTCCTATCTTAGCCAATAAGGCTAGTGACTTTTTTTTTGGTTCAAACATACAGTGTCATCGGAGTCGGTGTTCTAAACTTGTGGCCGAATCATTGGAGTCCATCGAACTTCACTTAATGCAGATTCATTGTGCATGCTTACATTGCTTAAAAATTGATTCGATGCGGAACGAAGGAATAAAAGTGGAGGAGTCGACGAGTTCGGCAACCAAAATTCCGAAGATGAAGAAGAATTTGTGAAGACTATACTAATTAATTATGATGAATAATTTGAATTTTTTAAAAAAAGTTCAAATTGTAGATTTTACATCATGCTTTTTATATTCAATAACGTATGTATGTGTAAAATAAGTGAAAGCTAGCAGAATACGCAATATACAATCGTATTGCTTGAAGCAGATTGAATTCAATTGAATGATCTTTCTGTACATCATTGACCTATATAAAGAATAAATACAACGTGATCTGATAAGATCAAATCTGCTAATAACAAGAATTTACAAAAGTTCAAATGCTAGCTAATGATAGGATCGGATAATGTTCCTTATCCTTCCTCCTGAATATCTTCTAGATTAGTTGACTGGTTGTTGGAGTTTGTTATGGTGAGATCCATAGAATCTTCTACACGCCCCTTCAAACTGAAGGGTAGGTCACGGACATTTAGATTGGCCAATATGTCAGTAAACTTGCGAGGAGACAGGTTTAGTGAGGGAATCCGCAAGTTGATCTTTGAAGGAAATGAATTGGATTAAAAGTTGCTTTTTCCGGACCTGATCCCGTACATAATGAAAGTCAATCTTGATATGTTTCGTTCGGGCATGAAATACAGGATTGGAACATAAGTAAGTGGCTCCAATATTGTCACACCATAAGATAGGTGGTGAAGAAATCTTTAAGCCAATTTCGGAAAGAAGTGATTGGAGCCAACAAAGTTCTGCAGCAGTGTCAGCTAGTGATTTGTATTCAACTTCTGTGCTACTACGAGCAACTGTGAGTTGTTGTTTACATCGCCAAGAAATGAGATTTCCACCCAAGAAGATGCAGTAGGCACCTACGGATCTACGATCATCGCGATCAGTCGCCCAGTCAGAATCCGAAAAGGCTTGAATTGTGAAGTTATTGGATTTGCCAAAGAATAATCCCACAGAAATGGTGTGTTTGAGTTAACGTAAAATCCGTTTCACTGCCTGCCAATGTGGTTCCAAAGGGTTATGCATAAATTTACTAACTTTGTGGATTGCAAAGGCAAGATCGGGTCTAGTGAATGCCAAGTATTGTAGACTGCCAACAACTTGTCTATAAAGTGCGGGATCATTGAACTTGGTTCCTTCAGTGGCAGAGAGGCGACATGTGGTAACCATAGGGCTGGTACACGGTTTGGCGGTAGCCATGTGAGTGCGTGTTAAGATATCAGCGACATACTTGCGTTGAGTAAGATATAACCCCTCAGTGGAGCGTAATACTTCAATTCCCAAGAAGTAACCCAAATTGCCAAGCTCTTTAACAGGAAACTCGGAATGTAAGGGTGCAATAACATGGTTGATGGCAGATTCAGAATTACCGGTGATGATAATATCATCAACGTAAATCAGTACCATAATAACAGCACCAGCTTGTCGTAAAATGAAAAGAGAAGTATCAGATTTGCTGTCAAGAAATCCAATGGTTCGAAGTTTGTCAGACAGGCGAGAGAAGCAAGCACGTGGGGCTTGTTTTAAGCCATAGAGTGACTTGTGTAATCTGCAAAGATGATGAGGAAATTGAGGATGAATGTAGCCTTGAGGTTGAGCCATAAAAATCTCCTCTTCCAATGTTGCCATGTAGGAACGCATTTTGGATATCGATTTGTTTGATGTGCCACTCATTTGTAACAGCCAAGGACATGATGATTCGAATTGTAGCAGGCTTCACAACTGGACTGAACGTTGCATTAAAATCGACACCTTCTTGTTGATGAAAGCCCTTGGCCACCAATCGGGCTTTGTACCATTCGATGGAACCATCAGCAAATCTTTGTACTTTGTATATCCAGCGGCAACCAACAATATTCACATTTGGTTGGGAAGGGACTAGAGACCATGTTCCATTGCGTAGAAGTGCATCAAACTCGGTATTCATTCCAGCACGCCACCTTGGGTATTTAACTGCCTCACTATAACACGATGGTTCAACATCAACAGGTGAGAGCGTGCTGATCAATCCATGAGGAAGAGGATATCGAATAAAATCATCAGATGTAGGTTTTGGCTTAAATATGTTGTTTCTTGATCTGGTAACCATACCATGTGTTCGAGGATGATCAGTGGTGAGAGTAGGACTCACATCTTGATGAGACAATGTTCCTGGTGAGACAGACACAGGTACAGCAGAGTCCATAAGGGATGACGAAGTGGGGGGAGTAGTATGTTGAACCGGAGAGCCAGTATGTTTACCTGTAGAATGAGAAACTAAAGGAACAAAAATGTCATTAGGAGGAGTCATATCAGGTTGTGTGGCAGTGGGATTAAGAGTTGAAGGTAAGGTGACATATGTAGGGGAAGAAGTCTGAGAAGGTGAAGGAAAAGGGGGACGAAGAGTGTAAGGAAACAAAGTTTCATCAAAGATAACATGACGAGATACATAAATACTCCCAGTTGATAAATCAAGACACTTGTACCCATGATGATTAACACTATAGCCTATGAACACACATGTTTTGCTTCAAAAATCCAATTTATGTTTGGTATATGGACAAAGATTAGGCCAGCACACACAACCAAAGACACGGAGGAATTGTTTACAATAGGTGTTGGTAAACGATTGATTAAGTAGGTTGCGGTAAGAAAGGCATCTTCCCAATAAATTAATGGTAAGTTCGAATGGGCGAGTAGACTGAGACCAATTTCAACAATATGTCGATGTCGACGTTCAATGGAACCAATTTGTTGGTGAGTATGAGGGCATGCATGTCGATGATCAATTCCATTGTTTTGAAAATAATTGTGTAGTCGACGGTACTCGCCACCCCAGTCGGATTGAATGGCCTTAATTTTACGTTCAAAAAGTTTCTCAACATAACATTGAAAACGAAGAAAGACATTCTCAACATCAGATTTTAATTTGATGGGAAATAACCACAAAAATTTAGAGTAATTATCAAGAAAGCTGACATAATATCGTGCACCTGTAGTAGAAGCTACAGCAGAAGGACCACATACATCCGTAAAAATTAAATCCAACGGAAAGTGAGAAACAGATTTAGAATTATTAAAAGGCAATGCATGACTCTTGGCTAATTGGCAATCGGGGCACACAGAGTGGCTCTTGATTTTATCAACTGGAAATTTATTAAAGGAGAGAATACGATGAACAATTGGAAGCAGCATGACCAAGACGACGATGCCATTGATCAAAGGAGATACGAACACTGGAGAATGCTTGAGGAGATGACTTGTTGGTGAAACGATACAAGCCATCAGTGACTTGACCTTGGTGGAGGACATTGCCCGAGTAATCCTTCACAAGAAAATAACGGTCATGGAACTCAAAATACACATTATTATCAACGCAAAATTTCTGGACAGAAAGAAGATTTTTCTTAATATCAGGAACAAGAAGAACTTGTTTTAAGATAAAAGAACGAAAATGAGAATGAAGAGAAGAATTGCCAGTATTGGTGATATGTAAACCTTGACCATTACCAACTTGTAGTTGGTCTGTTCCAGTGTAGTCATCATTCTTTAGGTTCAAAGTGGCCATATCATTGGTGATATGATGTGTTGCACCGGTGTCTGCATGCCATTCACTATCCCAGGGACCATTGTTGGTGGCAACGAACGCTTGTTTGTTTTGGGCAGAATGGGACTCGTTGTAAGTGATATCAAAACGATGATAACATTTACGAGCAGAGTGTCCATTTTTACCACATAATTGGCACACAACAGTAGGAGTAGCTGACATGTCACTGCGAGAATTAGGAGAGGAACCCCAGCCCCGAGAATTGGTATGACGACCTCTGCCGCGATAGCCACCACGACCCCTATTATTGTATTGTTGTTTCTGAGAAAAGTTTGCCTCAGGTAACGGAGCAGGAGTGGACATATGATGACGAGTGAGACGAGATTCAGTGATGATGAGAAGTGAGTAGACTTCTTCAAGTGTGATAGGATCATGGCGAGCATATACCGATGATACAAAACTATCATAATCATGTCCTAAGCCAGCAAGGACGTAAGAAATGATATCATCACAAGTGAGTGCTTGCCCAGCCATAGCAAGGTCATCGGCCAACTGTTTGATCAAGAGGAAATAGTCATGAGCAGATTGACTGCCTTTCTTGGCATTGGCGAGTTGCGTCCGTATTTGAATGGTGCGAGCACGAGATTGAGAGGAGAAATTGGTTTCAAGTGCACACCAAACTTCATGAGATGTGGTATAGGAGACAATCTTGTCCAACACTCCCTCAGTCATGGAAGACATGAGGGTGCTAAGGATGAGACTATCTTGGCGTAGCCATTGAGAATGGGCAGGATTGAGAATCTGATTTACCTCTGTTGTATCTGTGTTTGTAACAGCAACGATTGGTGGTGGAATGGTATGAGTACCATCAAGAAACTGATAGAGATCCTGACCACGGAAATAATGCAAAAGTTGTGCACGCCAAAGTGGATAATTCGTATTTGTTAGTTTGATTGAAACAATAGTGGAGAGTGGAGTGATTGCAGGCACGAAGGAAAGAATATTGGCTAGACTTTGAGAAGAGGAAGGAGAAGAAGACATGATGAGACGCTAGTCTAAGAAGGCTTAAACTGATACCATGTAAAATAAGTGAAAGCTAGCAGAATACGCAATATACAATCGTATTGCTTGAAGCAGATTGAATTCAATTGAATGATCTTTCTGTACATCATTGACCTATATAAAGAATAAATACAACGTGATGTGATAAGAGCAAATCTGCTAATAACAAGAATTTACAAAAGTTCAACTAGCTAATGATAGGATCAGATAATGTTCCTTATCCTTCCTCCTGAATATCTTCTAGATAGTTGACTGGTTGTTGGAGTTTGTTATGGTGAGATCCATAGAATCTTCTACAGTATGTTTCATCATATTTCATGTATTATTTGAACAATATATTTAGACATAAAAAAAACTATCATCATAAAAAAAAATATATATATATTAATCGGACCGGTTCCGGATATTTCGATCCGATCCACCGGATCGAAACGGTTCCATGGCCTATGACCATGGAACCGCATCAATCCGGTTCCGAATGACGGTGAATGACAATCCGATACGGACCAATCCGGTCCATAAGCACCATGGCATAATTGTCATAATAAAGAAGCAATACTTATAGAAAATTAACCCAGAAGAAATAGTCAGTCTACTATCGTTTTTTTATAGTTAAAGCCTAAATATGCATGTTCTTCTCCATTCAGGGAAATGGAAACAAAGCTTCGACAAAAAGTGAAACCAAACACAAAATATCAGAAAACGAGGCCTCACTGCATATATACTTTTTTACCTGCCAGAAGCGTCCAAGAACCTGCCGATTTCAGAACACACGAAAGCATCAACACAAGCATAGTGGACTTGATCATAAGTCAGACGCTCGTTATCCCATCTACTCATAGTAACCCGTTTTGGCTTCTCCATCTCCTTACCCAGCACGATACTAGCCAACTTCTTAAGCCCCGAATTCTTCAACTCCCTTCTATCATACTCTTCCGCCGCCAAATCCCTCAAATCCACTGCATTAGCATTGCCCCCTAACCCATAATCTTCTTCAAGCTTTTTCAAGTCAGATTTGATACCCACTCCCACAAAAGTATAGTTAGGATTCGAGAGAAACGTGGTGAGAGAAAAGGGGACTCCCGGGGAGTGAATGATTTGGTAGATGAGACAACGACGATCCACACATAGTTGTAGGGTGGCTACTGGGTTTGGGACGCGGCTGTAGGAGGGGCGCCACTCGACGTCGAGTCCGACAATGAGGTCGTAGAGCCGGTGGCGATGGATGGATTCAACTTCAGAGATCCACTCGGATATGATGGAAGGGTGGTGGGTCACGGTGGTGTGGATAAGGTCGCCGAAGAAATCAACGTCGAAGGTGGTGTCGGTGTCGGTGTCGAAGGTGGTGTCGGTATTCTCGGTTGATTCGACGTGGTATATCATTGTTGTTGCTTGGTTTCCCACTTTCTCTGCTCTCTACTTTGCGTGTGGTTTCTTCTGGTGTGGCGTGTTGGGTAAAAAACTTCCGACGCGTATTACTAGGCACTTGAAGTGCTTACTTCGGAAATATTTTATTTTTCTTCCTTCTGTTTGTTTTTATACATTTTTTCGAGCATAATATGGTTATATATATATATATATATATATATTTTGACAATATATTGATGACATATGACATATAGTTTTCTCGTGTAAAATCTCCTACAAGTACTGAATAAGGTATCCGAACAGGAGGATATCCGAGCACAAGATACCCGAACAGGAGTATCCGAGCACAAGATACCCGAACACTATTAGACTCTGTTCGGTGTACTGGTCAAAGACTAGTGGAAGACCCGGGCGTAACCAACAAATCAACCGGCTGAGATAAACGTGAAATAATGGAGCGCGGATTTCTCGGACACGCTTTCCCCAATAACGCCACGATCAGAGGAGGTCATGTTCCGGATTTCCGCGAAGTTAACCATCGGGATCAGCCCTATAAATACATACTTGTGGTCTCATTGAAAAGGGTTGGACTTTTGAGGTAAGAAAAGACTCCGAAGAAAGCATTTTGAACCTTTCAATCATTTCCCGTATTCATTTATGATATTCTTGTTTACGAGTTTGTTATTTTTGTTTCGTGTCAGAGTCCTGTAACAAATCAATTTTTTATAGTAAAGAATTTATACTGGACAATGTCCCGTGGTTTTTCCTTCATTCTTGAGGGTTTTCCACGTAAAAATTGTGGTGTCTTTTGTTTATTTTTCGCAAACACTTAGTTCTACAAAATACGAGAGATAACGAGCCGTCTGTGGGAAGTTTTTTCGAGCAAAGACGTTGAAGAAAAATGAATTTGTTGAGCCTTAAACGCATGGTTGCGTTTAATGCGTTAAAATTATCCCCGGTCAATCTTTGAGTTTTGATGATCAACAAAACTTGTGTTTGTTGTACTAATGCATCTACTTAGTGTGCAGATTAAGTGATGAAAAGTGGAATGGAATGAAGAATTTCAAGTGTGTGCATTCTGGCACGGATCGCCTGAGGCGATGGCAGCCAGGTAGGGCATCGCCCCGCACATCGACTGAGGCGACGTCGAGGCATGGCGCGGGCATGCGCGCAGGGAAGATCGCCCGAGGCGATGGCACGAACGCCTGAGGCGATCTGAAGTTCGTTTGAGGCGATGACAGAATTGGACATGCTGAGGCTACGGCCTTGATTTTTGCTGCTGATCGCCTGAGGCGATCCAGCGATCGCCTGAGGCGATGCGTGATTTTTGGTGACCGTTGGGGCGCGGCGATGGGATCGCCTGAGGCGATGTCCGAGGCGATCGATGAGTGATTTCAGCCTTATGAGTAGCAACGGCTAGTAGGAGCCTTGGAGGCCTTCTACACTATAAATATGGATGCTTTGGAGCATTTTGAAGCTAAGGAACAAGCCTACAACTTATACAAAAGTCTTGATAATTATTATTTGAATTTGCATTGCAATCTCCATACATTGTTGTTGTATTGGAGCTTGTAATTCTTATCTTTCTTAGAGTCTTGTTTCTTCGTGTGAGTACACGTGAAGGTGCTTTTGGTGTGATTTCTTGTAAAGGTCCTCCAACACCAAAGCAAGTTGGAAAATTGTAAAGTCATCAACAAGTCTAGTTGGTGCAAGTGTGTGGCTTGGAGCCCTTAAGGCCAAGAAGACTCGTGAAGAGTGTTGGTAGCTCGGGAAGAGCTTTGCATACTCGTGAAGGGTATTGTGCTCGGGAAGAGCGTTGTGTACTCGGGAAGAGTAGTGTGCTCGGGAAGAGCTTTGTAAACTCGGGAAGAGTTGTTGTGTGGCTAACTTGGAGCCCTCAAGGCCAAGATCGTTTATTCTAGTGGAACCTCGGTTGGAGGTTATCTAACCGGGAAGAGGAGACGTAGGCGATTCATCGCCGAACTTCTATAACAAATATCCTTTTCATTTTATTGCTTTATTTCCTTTACGCATTTATTTACTTATTATTTTTATTTATCGATTGATTAAAGGCTTCCGCAAAGCGCAAAACTATTTTATTTTTCAAACTCATTTTAAAAAGCTAAAGTAGCCAAGGAATCTCATTCACCCCCCCCCCCCCCCCCTCTTCGATTCCAACAGAAGTTTTTGCATATATCGAAGAAAGGAAGTATGATTAGAAGTAAAGGTCGTGGACAAGGTTCAAGGGGGAACATAACAAACCTGATGCGGAGTCATCTCAAAACGTTACTCAGGCATTTTCTACTAGGGGAATGCCTGTAGAACAGTTGTAAGAACTGTGGGGGAAGTCATGAAGCAATTTATGACCCTGTCCCAACCAGAGAGAACCACCGAAGATGAAGAAGATTTGACTTCTTCAAAGGGGCTGAAAGAGAAAACGAACGCGGTTAAGGATCTCTCTAGTAGGATGGGCGAGGAAGGTGATAAAGCTTTACACCATCAGATGGAGGATCTAAAAAATGAGTTGCAACAGATGCGCAACAAGATGGACTGACGTATTTATCCAATATGGAGGAGCACGACATTTGCTCCTCAAGTTGTTGATGATCCCCTACCATCTAATTTCCAAACTTTGAATGTAGGGAATTACTGGCAGCGCAGATCCCGAGAAGTATTTATCCCGATTTGAGAACGCTTTGCTCTTTCACCAACTTACAGATGGAGTGAAGTGTCGGGTTTTCCTGACTACCCTAGCTGGGGTCGCTTAGTCTTGGTTTAACCAACTGCCATCGGGGATCATAGATTCATTCTCGAAATTTAGTTCGTTATTCTTACACCAGTTCGCGAGCAGCAGAAGTTGCAAAAGGACAGCCATCGGTATGTTCAGACTCAAGCAAGTTGAAAATGAGTCTCTTCGGGACTTTCTGAAAACATTCAATCAAGCATGCCTCGACGTTCCTCATGTTACCTCAGAGATACTCATCAGCGCCTTCACTCAAGGGCTACGAGAAGGAGATCTGTTCAGATCTTTAGCAAAAAAAACTGCCTTCTGATTATGACGAGCTGCTTGTAAGAGCTTCTAAGTATATAAACTTAGAAGAATCCCAAAAAATGAAGCATATGAAAGATGTGAAACCAGGAAATGAGCCAAATTGGAGGGATAAACAATTGGAACAGTTGAAAAAAGTTTCGATCAGTACCTCCTAATGAGACATCCTCGTGAAGTAGCCATGAATCAAAGGGAACGAAGAGAGGTCAAGGTGGACATTTCCGAGGAGGATATTTTCGAGGAAGAGGAGCTGGTAGACTTGGGGGAAGGCAATAACCCCATGATGGGCCAATTGGCAAAAATCTTCTTCCTCGGAATAATGCTAATCCGGTAAGGGTAGCACTTACGCCAGTACAGTGGGCAGTCCGAGGAGAAAGGCAAGAGGAATATGATAACCAAGTTGTTGGGGAGGTGGCCCCAAACAATGTTCCGGATAACACGCCAGGAGGGCACTCCATTGTTTTTGGGCGTGAAGATCTGCAAGGAATTCATTTCCCCCATGATGATTCACTGGTTATTTCTGCTACGGTAGCCAATTACAATGTGCAGAGGATCTTTGTAAATACAGTAAGTTCAGCCAATGTGCTTTTTCTAAGCACGTTGACCCATATGGAGTTGGGGAGTATAACCATACAGAGGGTGGACAACTCTCTTCATGGATTCGCCCGAGAGATTGTAAGCCTGGTGGGGCAAGTTTCTTTACTAGTTACGTTGGGTGAAGAACCGAGGACAAAGACCAAGATTATCAACTTTCTCATAGTGGAAGCTCCCTCATCCTACAACATAATTTTGGGCCGACCAGCCCTAACTGCTTTTCATGCAGTGGCGTCCACTTATATCCTAACAAGTAAATTTCTAGTAGGTGAGGAAGTTGGGCAAGTAAGAGGAAATCAAAGTTCCTCGAGAAAGTGTTATGAGCAAGAGTTGAGGCAGGAGAAAGAACAGAAGAAAATGGTTGATGAACAAGGAAAAATAATAAGAGGAAGCGAGAAAAGATAGATGAGATTGAAGAACGAGTAGTTCCCGTGGAGAAATTTCTCACGATTGAGCTGGGTCACCCAACTAGGACCACCAGAGTGGGTTCCCAGTTAGATCCATAATTACGGAGAAGAGTGATTGACTGCTTGAATCAGAATGTAGACGTGTTCGCTTGGAGTACTGCTGACCTGGTCGGGGTAAAACCAAAAATTACCAAGCACCATCTTAATGTTGATCCTTACACTCGAGCAATCAAGTAGAGGATGAGGCATTTTGGGCCTGAGAAGGATGCAATTATTGCTAAGCAAGTGGAAGAACTGTTGAGAGCAGGCCACGTGCGAAAAATCAGTTTTCCTACATATCTCTCAAATGTGGTTTTAGTACCTAATCAGGAGATGGATTGAGAATGTGTGTGGATTTCCGAGACGTGAATAAAGCATGCCCTAAAATTGCTACCCATTGCCGAGGATTGATCAGTTAATAGATTCTATTGTGGGGCATGAACTGCTATTTCTAATGGATGCCTATCTGGGATACCATCAAGTCCCTTTGACACGAGAAGATCAGCCAAAAGTAAGCTCCGTTACAGCAAGGGGAACTTTTTGTTACGTGGTCATGCCCTTCGGCCTAAAAAATGCGGGGGCACTTACCAAAGGCTGATGGACAAAATGTTCAAATATCAGATATGGCAGAATGAGTTACCTGGCGTTCTATGGGAGTATCGAGCAATGAAGGTATGAGAAAACTGGAGTTAGATGGGGTGGATGATTTAAGTGAAAGAGCGGTTGCACGAGTTGAAATGTACAAGATAAAGATTACTAATGCATATAACCGAAGATTTCACCCAAGAGCATTTCAAGTCGGGGATCTGGTATTACGAAGAGCTGGCGACGTAAAGAAATTGGCACCAAGTGGGAGGGCCCTTATAAAGTAAAAGTGATGATCGGAAGAGAATCATACAAACTAGAAGACCAAGAAGGTTGCGAGCTGGTGAGGCCTTGGAACATTCATAATTTAAAGAAATATTTCGTATAATGTTTTATTTATTGTCTTTATTTATAAATTTAGTATCAATGGAATAAAGTTGTTTTATGATACTTGTTCGGAATTCTATTAGTTTACTCGTGGGATCGGAATGTTTGGTCCACGTTTAAATCTAAAAAATTACATATGTTATTGTGCTCGGGGTAGTGAGCTTGTTCGGAATCTTATGTTTACTCGTGGAATTGGGATGTTTGGTCCACGTTTAAATCTATTAAATTGCCTAAGTGATTGTGCTCGGGGAAGCGAGTTTGTTCGGAATTTTATTAGTTTACTCGTGGGATCGGAATGTTTGGTCCACTTTTAAATCTAAAAAAATTGCTTATGTTCTTGTGCTCAGGGTAGCGAGATTGTTCGGAATTTTATTAGTTTACTCGTGGGATCGGGATGTTTGGTCCAAGTTTAAATCTAAAAAAATTGCCTACGTGATTGTGCTCGGGGCAACGAGCTTGTTTGAAATTTTATTAGTTTACTCGTGGGATCAAGATGTTTGGTCTACGTTTAAATCTAAAAAATTGCCTAAGTGATTGTGCTCGGGGTAGCGAGCTTGTTCGGAATTTTATTAGTTTACTCGTGGGTTCGGAATGTTTGGTCCACGTTTAAATCTAAAAAAACTACCTAAGTGATTGTGCTCAGGGTAGAGATTTATTAGTTTACTCATATGATCGAAATGTTAGGTCCACGTTTAAATCTAAAAAAATGCCTAAGTGATTGTGCTCGGGGTAACGAGCTTGTTCGGAATTTTATTAGTTTACTCGTTGGATTTGGATGTTTGGTCCACGTTTAAATCTAAAAAAATTGCCTAAGTGATTGTGCTCGGGGTAGCGAGCTTGTTCGAAATTTTATTAGTTTACACGTGAGATCGGGATCTTTGGTCCACGTTTAAATCTAAAAATTGCCTAAGCGTTTGTGCTCGGAATAGCGAGCTTGTCGGAATTTTATAGTTTACTCGTGGGATCGGAAAGTTTAGTCCACGTTTAAATTTAAAAAATTACCTAGATAATTATGCTCGGCGTAGCGAGCTTGTTCGGAATTTTATTAGTTTACTTGTGGGATCGGAATGTTTGGTCCACGTTTAATTCAAAAAAATTGCCTAAGTGATTGTAATCAGGGTAACGAGCTTGTTCGCAATTTTATTAGTTTACTCGTAGGATTGGGATGTTTGGTCCACGTTTAAATCTAAAAAATTGCCTAAGTGATTGTGCTCAGGGTAGTGAGCTTGTTCGAAATTTTATTAGTATACTTGTGAGATCAAGATGGTTGGTCCACGTTTAAACCTAAAAAATTGCTTAAGTGTGGGGGATCTAGATTTCGAGCAACAAATTGAATAAAAGTACTTTATTCATGAAAAATATATTACAAGAGCAAAGCACAAAAAGAAAAAAAGTAACATATTGTGTGGCTCGAATGACTCTGGAGATGGCTTTCTAGAGCAGCCTCTTGATCAAGGAAATCCTTTGGAACTCCCTCAGGTGGACAACCCTTCCCCTCAAATTGATGAGCACATGTCTCAAACCTATGATAAAAAAACTTTGAGGTGCGGTCGGCCCCCATATTGGTATACTCCGACGACTTCAAGAAGTCAGTTTGCCTCGCGAGCCAGACCTCATCTAACCGAGCATCAGCAGAGGACTTCCCCTGAGCAAGTTGCTCAGAGATGGTCTTGTACTGCTCCGAGAGGGTCTTGTTGGCCTCTTCAAGTTCCGTGGACCTCTTACGCGCGCAAGGGCCTTTCGTGCCTTCTTTAGGCAGCCTTCAGAGAAGAGTGTCGCTCCTCCAGTATGCCCACAGTCTTCTTTAAGTCCTCGACCATATTTTGAAACTTGCGAGTTTCCTTGCGCTTACCAGCCACCTCTGAGCGAACATAGTGGAATCGGGTTAAGAGCTCACCACCCATCATGTGGGCCTGCATATAAGAGCATAAGTAGTCAACATACTGAAGACAAATACTTAGAAAATTTTCATTGAAAGAAAATTACCTTGGTAAAAGAGATGGAGAAATCATTCACAAGGTTGCTAAAGGCCAGCTCCCCGAGGTACTTGCGATCGGGAGAGTTAGCAGAGAAGCAGATGATAGATTGGGAAATTTTGGGGTCGGGTTTTTTCAAAAGGCGGACGTGGGGAAATTAGTCCCAGGTCGGTATGTGATATCTCGAGGTGGGTCGAGGAGTGCTCGGATCACCAGGAGTAGGTTGAGAAGAGGCTCGAGGTGTGGAGGGAATAGTCGAGGAAGAAGCTTTTTTGGTGAGGTGGGTGGGGGTTGAAGAAGAACTGATAGGGTTGATTATTACGCGTATTTATGTCTTGAATTGTATATATATTCGTGTAAATTCCGTGAAGATGTTATGCTTTTTGGTAGTTATTTGCTTGTTTCAGGAATTTAGGTGGAATATGGAAGAATTGAGCTACAAGGAAGAACACGGATCAAATCAAGACAATAAATGAAGATTTTGAGTTCTGGAATTCTCGATCGATCGGAACAAGCATCTCGATCGATCGAGCGAGGCAGAAGTTTTGGCCAACAACGAATTTAAATTCTCGATCGATCGGAACAAGCATCTCGATCGATCGACACTGGCAGAGAGTTGAAAAGAAATTGAGAAGAAATCTCGATCGATCGGAAGACTCATCTCGATCGATCGAGAGAGGCAGAGAAGTTAAGACTTGGAAGCTGAAGGCGCTCGATCGATCGAGACGTAAGGCTCGATCGATCGAGACAGAGATTTTTCTGAAAATAAAACTCTTGATTTGGTCTGATTTTTTGGAAACAATTCCATATCTCCCCTCCTCTATAAATAAGGAAAATAGGCACGAAAATTGGACCCCATATTCTGAAGAATAATCAGACCTAAATTATTCTTAGCCGCGTTTCATCCTCCCGGAACAAGAGAAGGTCGAAGAATCCTTTGAACTGCAAGGAAGGAAGCGAGAGAAGAAAGATCGTTCAACGCACGGAGTCGCTCCTACGTTTATCGTATTTCTAAACTCTAGATTAATTTGAGTTTCATATTTAGTTAATGTTTTTGAGTTGAAACGATTAAACATCTATTTGAATTTGATTTGAATTTAATTTGGTTTATTCTATCAATTTTAAGGAATTTTGTGTTTGAATCTTTGATTTGGTTGTGTTTGAGTGAATCAATAACTTTCGTTCATGAATTATATGCTCCATGCTATCAAAGCCTAGCTATCTTTGATTGAACTTGTGAATTACAATTGAGATCAAGAGATAAAATTGTAATACGCTCAAATAATTCATGTTGTATGTTTAAGATTTAGATCGAGAGATTAAATCACATACGTGGTCACTTTAAATTGAAAGATTTAAAGATCAACGATTTTCATAAAGATTTATTTGGTATTAAATTGGTATTAGTGAACGAGAGTTACTTGTGTCAATTTATTGCTAGTTTCAATACAGCTCAAGAGAGTGCATTGATTATATTCGGGAAACCGTCACCTTAAGAATTGATTGATAAGTAATTGTTTTAGCAAACAAATCACTGACGATACATAATTGAACGAACATCTTGATAGATTTCTCGAGCGGAATTCCTTCGCATCTTCAAAGGAATTGTGTTAGTTTTGAGTTTTTAATTCTTTAGTTTAATTCGTTAATTAATCATCTTTTTCGTAGGTTAAATATAATTTAACTAATTTTATTTGGTACTTATACGTTAGTCCCTATGGGCTCGACATCCTTTCTTATATAACACTATACTAAAACTTGACACCGTGCACTTGCGGTAGAATCGCTACACTGAGAAATAATTGTTTAAAAAATAAGCGATCAAGTTTTTGGCGCCGTTGCCGGGGACTAATATGTATAATATCATACGAGATTAGTTAATTGTAATTTAGCCATTAATTTTTGTTTTGTTTTGTTTTGTCACTTTTGACCGTCAAATTTACTACAGCCGCATCTTCTCCTTTTGGATTAATTTTTACAGGTAGTTATTGTCGTGGTGCATGCTAAGGAGTAGCAAACCCACACTCGAGCCAATTGACCCAGAAATCGAGCGTACGTGTCTACGAAGAATTAGAGAATCTTGAGCAATTGCTGAACATAATCAAGAAGGGGGCGCTAACAATGAAGCATTGAATCCCAGATCGATGATGGATTATGCTCAACCGGCTTTTCATGGATCACTGTCCAGCATTACAAGGCCAACCATTCAAGCAAACAACTTTGAAATAAAGCCGGCGATAATACAGATGATCCAACATTCAGTGATGTTTGGAGGAGTAGCCATTGATTATCCGAACGCTCACATCTCCAACTTCTTGAAGATATGTGACACATTTAAACATAATGGCGTTTCTGACGACGCCATCAGGTTAAGGTTATTTCCTTTCTCACTAAAGGATAAAGCTAAAGCGTGGTTGAACTCTTTACCTGCAGGATCGATAAAAACTTGGGAGGGGATGACGCAAGCGTTTCTGTCCAAATACTTTCCTCCTTCCAAAACGGCAAAGATGAGGAACTATATCACCACGTTCGGGCAATTCGATCCTGAAACACTATATGAGGCGTGGGATCGTTTCAAAGATTTGCTGAGGAGATGCCCACACCATGGACTCTCTATATGGCTTCAGGTACAAACTTTTTACAATAGTTTGTTTTCATCTAACCGTTTTATGATAGATGCAGCCTCAGGAGGTTCCATAATGCGCAAAACACCGGAAGCAGCATATGAACTCTTAGAAGAGATGGCTTCTAACACCTATCAATGGCAATCGGAGAGGAATGTGCCAGAAAACCGGCTGAAGTTCATCAAGTTGACGACATCACTGCTCTTTCGGCACAGTTGGATGCGCTGAACAAGAAGATAGATAGCATGAGCATGACAGCAATGCAGGCTCAAGTTATCACTTGCGATCTATGTGGAAGCAATCATCCGAGCACTGAGTGCCAGGCAGGTAACACATTCATACAATCTAACGAGTCTTTGAATTATGTAGGGAACAGGCAGTCCAACAACCCATACTCAAATACTTATAACCCGGGGTGGAGAAATCATCCGAACTTGCAATGGTCCAACCAAAACAATTTGTTGAACCCACAACAACCACCGGGATATGCACAAAAGCCGAGTATGGAGGAGCTAATGACCAAGTTCATATCATCAACTGAAACTAGGATGCAAAATCAGGAGGCATCTATAAAGAACTTGGAAAGACAAGTGGGGCAACTTGCAACTTTGATTTTCGGACGAACTCAAGGTACACTACCAAGTGATACGCTGATAAATCCAAAGGAGCAAGCAAATGTCATAGCACTAAGGAGTGCAAAAGAGCTAAGGCCACAGACTGGAGCACAAGAAAGTTGTGAGACCACCATGAACGACAAGAGTAAGATTGAGGAAAAGGCAATCGAAAAAGGTAAACAGTCCAACACCACACCAATCACACACACTGATAATGTAGTAATTCCTCCCCCATTTACCGCTGCGCTGAAAAAAGCTAAGATGGACGCTGAATTTGGTAAATTTCTTGAAGTATTTAAGAAATTGCATATTAATATACCATTTGCTGATGCTCTACTTCAAATGCCTAGTTATGCTAAGTTTTTGAAGGAAATTCTCTCTAACAAGCGAAAGTTGGGCGAATACGAAACGGTAAGCTTAACAGAGGAGTGCTCAGCAATTGTGCAAAACAAAATGCCTCCAAAGTTAAAAGACCCAAGGAGTTTTACTATACCTTGCACTATAGGATCAGTTTCATTTGCTAAATCATTTTGTGATTTGGATGCGAGTATAAATTTGATGCATTTTTCCATTTTCAGAAGGTTGGGTGACCGCTTTATTTTTAAACAAAAGATTTATTTCAAAGATTAGTGTGAAGCGATTCTACCGCAAGTGCACGGTTGTCAAGTTTTAGTATAGTGAAAATTAAGTACGGGTTGTCGAATCCACAGGGACTAACGTATAAGTACCAAATAAGATTAATAAAATTATATTTAGCCTACGATTAACAAATGTGATTATCTAAAGCAAACTTAAACTAAGAAAAGAAACTCAAACAAGAAAAAATAAAATGAATAGTTCCGGATATGCGAAGGTAAGTTGCTCAAGAAATTTATCAAGCTCTTCGTTCAACTGTGTTATCTTTAATGATTCATTTGAATAAGCAAATTATTAACCAATTGATTCTAAGGGTGAAAGGTTTTCGCTATTATTCAATACACTCTCTCGAGCTGTAAAGAAACTAACAATAAATTAGAATAAGTCACTCTCGTGCACCTATTTACTAATTCAAAGTTGCATAAATTATCAAAACCTTATAACTCTAAATCTCTCGATTCCAAGTTCTCACGTATGCGATATCATCTCTCGATCTCAATCATAACATACTTCATGAATTAAAAGAGCGTGTTACAACGTTATCTCTCGATCTCGGTTATAACTCTCAGAATCAATCAAAGTTAGCTAGGCTTTGAACTTAACAATCGATTAAATCATGAACAATAGACATCAATACACTCAAACACAATTGAATCAATATATCAAACACAATGATACTAAATCTCAATAAAATAAACTAGAATTGTTTCAAATCAAATACAAACGAAGTTTAATCGTCTCTCGACCTCAAAAACATCAATTGAAAATTAATATGAAATAGATTAAAGTCTAGAAATACGATAAACGGCGGAATGAATCCGTGCGTAGCACCGAAATCTCTTCTCTTGCTCCTTCCTTGCACTACGGAATTGATTGGCTTTGGCTCGGGCGAAGAACCGGAAGAACGGATCTCCTTCTTGGCGACTAGGCGGCTGCTAGGGCTCTTCTTTGATCCAGAAATTTCGTCTGATATGCTCTCTTTTTTGGAATGAATCAACTCCCGCTTAAGACCCCCCACAATCACGATAAAAAAGGAAAATAAAATCTTCAGGATTTCGCGTCTCGATCGATCGAGATTTTCTACCGATCGATCGGTGCACTGTTCGTGCCAGCTTTTGAAACTCACTGTCTCGCTCGATCGATCGAGATTTTCCACCGATCGATCGAGACTTTAATAAAATATGCTCTGGAGTCACTGCCTCGCTCGATCGATCGGAAATTTGTACCGATCGATCGAGACTTGAAATTCTTTGATGCTCAACTCTCTGCCTGGCTCGATCGATCGAGAGTAAATCTCGATCGATCGAGATTCCGAAAATCTCATTTCCTCAATTTTAGTTCTTTCTCGCCTGGATTTCGCCCGTTATCTTCATATTGGCTCATTTCTTCCACTTCCGATCTATTTTCCCGAAACAAACGAATAAACACCAAAAAGCATAATATCATCCAGGAAAAAATACGGAAAGTAGGAAGAAATTACAGTTAAAAACACTCAAAATCTAAGCCTATCATTGGGACTGGGAGAGCCGAAACCCACCAAAGTTTCACTGCAATTGGCGGATAGATCTATCACATATCCCCGAGGAATCATTGAAGACGTGTTAGTCAAAGTGGACAAATTCATATTCCCTGTTGATTTTCTCGTGCTAGATATGGAAGAGGACATGGAGACACCACTGATTTTGGGCCGACCATTCCTAGCAACGGGAAAGGCAATCAGAGATGTCCAACAAGGGAAGTTGATCCTCCGTGTAGGGGAGGATCAAGTTGTGTTTAATGTCTTTAAAGCACTTAAACACCCGCACGACGAGCCCATGTGTTTTAGTATTGATATTATTGATGCCCTGACTGTTGATTTGTTGCAAGGTACTTACAAAGAGAAATTGGAAGCATATCTTGTGGAAGCAGATAAACAACATGACAAAAAGGAAGTTGAGATCCTAGCTCAATTGAACAACATCGTTCCCTATATGAAACGAGCCACTGAAAATCTTGGAGAGTTGGGAAAAAGAGACATTAAGCCTCAACGGCCATCCATTGAAGAATCACCCAAGCTTGAACTAAAGCCCCTCCCATCTCATCTCAAGTATGTGTTCCTAGATGCTGGAAATTCGTTACCTATCATCATCTCTTCATCTTTTACAGGTGAAAACGAGGGGAAGCTTCTTAAAGTCCTTAGGGAGCACAAGAAGGCATTTGGATGGAAGATAGCAGATATCAAAGGAATTAGCCCATCAGTGTGCATGCATAAAATTCTGATGGAAGAAACTTTCAAGCCCGTGGTACAACCACGACGCCGTCTCAATCCAAAAATGCAAGAGGTAGTCAAAGCCGAAGTCATTAAGCTCATGGATGCAGGTATTATCTACCATATTGCTGATAGCTCATGGGTAAGTCATATTCAATGTGTACCAAATAAAGGTGGCATTACTGTTGTCCCTAATGAAAACAATGAATTGATACCTACTAGGACAGTCACGGGGTGGAGAGTGTGCATTGACTATAGGCGATTAAATGAATCCACTCGTAAAGATCACTTTCCCCTACCATTCATTGATCAAATGATAGAAAGATTAGCAGGTTATGATTTTTATTGCTTTCTAGATGGGTATTCAGGGTATAACAAAATCGATATTACACCCGAGGACCAAGAGAAAACTACTTTCACTTGCCCTTATGGTACATTTGCCTTTAGACGAATGCCATTTGGATTATGTAATGCCCCTGCCACTTTTCAAAGATGCATGGTAGCCATATTTCATGACATGATAGAGAAATTCTTAGAAGTTTTCATGGATGATTTCTCGATTTTTGGATCCTCAATTTGATATATGTTTATCTAACTTGGATTTGGTGCTGACACGATGCGAGAAGACAAATCTTGTATTGAATTGGGAGAAGTGTCACTTCATGGTCAAAGAAGGTATAGTCTTGGGATATAAGATGTCTGAAAAGGGTATTGAAGTAGACCGAGCAAAAATCCAAGTGATACAACAATTGCCGCCTCCAACAACAGTGAAAGGAATCCGAAGCTTTTTGGGCCATGCAGGATTTTATCGTCGATTCATTAAGGATTTCTCAAAAATTTCTCAACCTTTATCTCATTTATTAACTAAAGACGCACCTTATGAATTTAATGCTGATTGTGTGCAGGCATTCGAGATTCTCAAGGAGAAACTGGTAACAGCACCAGTCTTGGTAGCACCTGATTGGGAGTTACCCTTTGAATTGATGTGCGATGCGAGTGACACAGCCGTAGGAGCAGTCTTAGGTCAAAGGAGGAACAAGGTATTTCATACCATATACTATGCTAGTCGCACTTTGAATGAAGCACAAATGAATTAAGCCACTACTGAAAAAGAGCTACTAGCCATAGTTTTTGCATTCGATAAGTTTCACTCCTATCTATGTCTTGCCAAATTTATTGTTTACACCGATCATGTTGCACTTAAATACTTACTTGCAAAGAAATATGCCAAACCATGCTTAATTAGGTGGATATTGTTGTTGCAAGAATTTTACTTAGAGATACGAGATAAGAAAAGGTGTAGAGAATGTGGTAGCGGATCATTTGTCTCGAATAGACAATGGAGAGGATAAAATTGAAAGTGAGATAGGAGAAATTAATGAGACATTTCCTGATGAGCAATTGTTTAACGCTGACATTTTACTTGGTATGCAGATTTTGCGAATTATCTTGCTAGTGGTATCCTCCCACAAAATCTATCTTTTTTATCAAAAGAAAAAATTCTTTTCTGAGGTTAAACATCTTATGTGGGAGGAGCCCTATTTGTTCAAAGTTTGTGCAGATAACATCATAAGAAGATGTAATCCCGAAAGGGACATGCAATCTATCTTAAAGCAATGCCATGGTGGAGAGATAGGTGAGCATTTTGGCCCAACCAAAACAGCTGCTAAGGTACTTGACTCTGGCTTCTATTGGCCAACGCTGTTTAAGGACGCATTCAGGTATGTCTCTACTTGTGATAGATGTCAAAGGGTCGGTAATATCTCTAGGAGAAATGAATTACCCTTAAACAATATTCTCGAATGCGAACTTTTTGATGTATGGGGAATAGATTTTATGGGACCTTTCCCAAGCTCATGTTCAAACAAATATATACTTGTCGCAGTGGACTATGTGTCAAAGTGGGTTGAGGTGGAAGCCTTACGCACAAATGATGCTCGAGTGGTTGTGCAATTTTTGAAAAGAAATTTTTTTACTCATTTTGGCACCCCTCGAGCAATTATTAGTGATGGGGGCACTCATTTTCGCAACAAGCAATTTGAAAATCTTTTGAGTAAATATGGTGTCACCCACAAAGTGTCTTCACCTTATCACCCACAAACCAGCGGACAAGTAGAAGTTTCAAACCGAGAGTTGAAACGTATTCTAGAAAAGGTTGTGACTCTAAGCCGGAAGGATTGGTCCTTACGCTTAGACGATGCATTATGGGCTTATCGAACTGCTTTTAAGACACCTATTGGCACATCACCTTATAGGTTGGTATTTGGTAAGGCATGTCATCTACCAGTTGAACTTGAGCATAAAACATATTGGGCTATGAAATGGCTAAACTTTGATTGTCATGTTGTAAGTGAAAAACGTCTTTTACAACTCAATGAGATGGAGGAATTTAGGAATCAGGCATATGAGAATGCAAAGATTTACAAAGAAAGAACCAAGAAGTGGCATGATTATCATATACAAAGAAGAGAATTCAATGAAGGAGATACAGTACTCTTGTTCAATTCCAGATTGCGACTCTTTCCAGGTAAACTACGTTCTCGTTGGTCTGGACCATTCACAGTCTCCAAGGTAAACCCAACTGGCGCTATTGAAATTAACGACCCCGAAAATGGAACCTTTATAGTAAATGGGCAGCGGTTGAAGCACTACAACATCAATGAGAAATGCGAGATGTTAGCCTCTATCTGTTATCTTGATAACTAAGGAAACGGAGGTGAAAGTCCAGCTTGAGACTATAAATCAAGAACTCTTTCTTAACCCTTTGCTTTGTTTTATTTTAGTTTGTTTTTGTTTTTGTTTTCTTGATTTTGGCGAGACTCCATGCGTGCTGAGGAGCCATATGACCCAGTACCACCTCCGGAACATGATGAGGACGACGATCACTGACGATCGTCGTCGAGATATGTGCTTTGCCTTTGCATTTATTGTTTACCATACATTGAGGGCAATGCATGTACTAAGTTTGGGGGGGGGGGTGTGTATTGGTTTCTGCTATTGACTTGCGTTACTTCCTTGCATGACTATCTAGCATGAGTTTGCATGAGATTAGATCATTTTTTAGCATATTTTTTTTTTAAAAAAAAAATTCTTGAAAATAAGTTCATCATTTAGAAATAATGAATTAGATCTGCAATGGTATTACATGATGATATTAATCCCCATCTCACTTTAAGTCTTGAAGATTTTTGGCTTTTTTGTGAATATCTTAGGTTGAGCTAATATTTCAAAATTGAGGAATATTTTGAGCACTTTTGGCTCATGATTGAGTGAATTGTATATTGGAACAATTTTGTTAACTATGATTTGTCTTGAGGATCTTGAAACACTTTAGAACCTACTTTAGAGCACTTTGAGGCGAAATTTTATAGTTAGGAACTAGACTTGGAAATGATTTAGGCGATATTTGGACCGTTTGAGCCTTTCAAGCTTACCATGTTATATCAATCTCTTAGTCCCTAATTTGAGCTTAAATGATGACAGAATGGAGTATGTTTGACATACTATAAGCCCCATTCAACATTCTTTGGCAACCTCATTATACCCACATCTTTGAGCCTAAATGGAAGATTTTTATCTTGACCCAAAGGGAGTATAATGATTCTCATTAGATGCACTTGAATTGCTAAACTTTGATGAGCTTATTGAGAAAAAATTTGAAGAATGAGAAAAGAAAAAGATAGAAAAAGCCTTGAGAAAAAAAAATGAATAAATAAGACCCAAAGCGGCCAAGGCTATAAAAGAAAAAGAAGAGAAGCTTAAAGTGTGCTAAAATTTTGAATCTTCAAAGATTATACTCTCTTCTTTGTATTTCCCTATCTTTTCTTTGAAGCCAACGACCTAGGCCAAACATTACAAGCTTAAAAGACCTATTAATCCAAGTCTAGGGAATAACTACATTAGTGGAGAAGTGCTTGAAAAATAGGCTTATGAAGTGTTTAAAAGAAAATCTTGATTTTGAGTTTACTAGCATTATTTGATCCTAAAAGTATATATGAAACTCATGATTGACATTAACACACCCACACGTTCCGCTTTGGCGATTTATTGCTTGGCTTAGGAGAAAACACTTCTTGTTAATTTTTGGATAGACTTATTATTGAAGTGTTAGTGGGATTTCTGAGCTTTTACAATTGAGTTGCTAAGTTAATTCATTCAAATTATTGATGATGAACTTTATATTTTGATGTTAATGTTTGCTCGAGGACGATCAAATCTAAGTTTGGGGGAGTTGATAGGGTTGATTATTACGCATATTTAGGTCTTGATTTGTATATATATTCGTGTAAATTCCGTGAAGATGTTATGCTTTTTGGTAGTTATTTGCTTGTTTCAGGAATTTAGGTGGAATATGGAAGAATTGAGCTATAAGGAAGAAAACAGATCAAATCAAGCCAATAAATGAAGATTTTGAGTTCTGGAATTCTCGATCGATCGGAACAAGCATCTCGATCGATCGAGCGAGGCAGAAGTTTTGGCCAACAACGAATTTAAATTCTCGATCGATCGGAACAAGCATCTCAATCGATCGACACTGGCAGAGAGTTGAAAAGAAATTGAGAAGAAATCTCGATCGATCGGAAGACTCATCTCGATCGATCGAGAGAGGAAGAGAAGTTAAGACTCGGACGCTGAAGGCGCTCGATCGATCGAGACAGAGATTTTTCTGAAAATAAAACTCTTGATTTGGTCTGATTTTTTGGAAACAATTCCATATATCCCCTCCTCTATAAATAAGGAAAAGAGGCACGAAAATTGGACCCCATATTCTGAAGAATAATCAGACCTAAATTATTCTTAGCGCCTTTCATCCTCCCGGAACAAGAGAAGGTCGAAGAATCCTTTGAACTGCAAGGAAGGAAGCGAGAGAAGAAAGATCGTTCAACGCACGGAGTCGCTCCTACGTTTATCGTATTTCTAAACTCTAGATTAATTTGATTTTCATTTTTAGTTGATGTTTTTGAGGTTGAGAAACGATTAAACATCTATTTGAATTTGATTTGAATTTAATCTGGTTTATTCTATCAATTTTAAGGAATTTTGTGTTTGAATCTTTGATTTGGTTGTGTTTGAGTGAATTAATAACTTTCGTTCATGAATTATATGCTCCATGCTATCAAAGCCTAGCTATCTTTGATTGAACTTGTGAATTATAATTGAGATCGAGAGATAAAATTGTAATACGCTCAAATAATTCATGTTGTATTTTTAAGATTTAGATCGAGAGATTAAATCACGTACGTGGTCACTTTAAATTGAAAGATTTAAAGATCAACGGTTTTCATAAAGATTTATTCGGTATTAAATTGGTATTAGTGAACGAGAGTTACTTGTGTCAATTTATTGCTAGTTTCAATACAGCTCGAGAGAGTGCATTGATTATATTCGGGAAACCGTCACCTTAAGAATTGATTGATAAGTAATTGTTTTAGCAAACAAATCACTGACGATACATAATTGAACGAACATCTTGATAGATTTCTCGAGCGGAATTCCTTCGCATCTTCAAAGGAATTGTGTTAGTTTTGAGTTTTTAATACTTTAGTTTAATTCGTTAATTAATCATCTTTTTCGTAGGTTAAATATAATTTAACTAATTTTATTTGGTACTTATACGTTAGTCCCTGTGGGTTCGACATCCTTTCTTATATAACACTATACTAAAATTTGACACCGTGCACTTGCGGTAGAATCGCTACACTGAGAAATAATTGTTTAAAAAATAAGCGATCAAGAACCATGGCCCTCAGGGGTTGCCCTTTTTGGAGGATGGTGAGCCAAGGACTCCTCCTCCTCCTGTGGACCCACGATGTCAATGATCGGGGAGGCATGAGGAGCAGGTGTAGGTTCAGCGGATGGAGGTGGAGGAAGAACATCAGTGGATCCCGGTGCCTACCCTGAAGCTTGTCCTTTCTTGGACTTAGCTTTCAAGTTCTCGGCCATCATATCCTTCATCATTTTTATCTTTGAAAGAACAGACATTGATTATTCTGAGCAGGTTAATCAAAATATACAAACAAGTAAGAGTGCTCAGAAACACTCACTGAGGGGCATCTCCAGGGATGCACCCTTCGGGCTCAGCAAGAACAAGTATAGCAGTCCGTTATCAATCAGCTCCGCCAGATTATAGCACTGATCACCAAGTTTACGATGAACCAACAGATATGGTTCTTTCTCAAGGTACCCCTTGATTGATTTGCCCTTTGGGAGGTTTTCTCTCAACTCCATGAGACAATACCAAAGCTGGAGTGGACGAGCAAAAAAGTAGAATTTTTCCAATTTTTTATTGACGAGGGGTAATTCTTGAGGAAACCAACCCCCGTTCGGGAAGAAAAATAAAAAAAGCCCGATCTCTTTCTTATTCAACTGAAAAAAGCAGTGAAATAATTCGAGGGTAGGGGTAAAACCCAGAAGGAAAGGACTATGAACAAACCTGCCAACAGCCTATAACTGCTGGGGAATAATTGGCTGATGGAGATGACAAAATAAGAGGCCACTTCAACAAAAAAGAGGAGACAGAAAAGCGAAGGCCCCCTCGGAGTTGATCTAAATAAAAGGGAAAATAGCCCTTAGGGGGCAAATAAGGGTGAGATCCTGAAGGGGCGCAATAATAGAAGTCCCCTCATAAATCTCCCATTTGGTACGAATGCTAGATAGATGCTGGTCCGTTTGGATCCTGGATTCAAAATTTCAAACCAGGGGACCTTAGCTGTCACCAAGTCTTGTTCTGTAACAACCCGCTCTTCCTCTTTGCGAGCAGTTGAAGACTTGAAGAACTTAGAGTCTCTTCGCTATCAGAGGAGGATGAAGACGTAGGAGGAAGAGTAATAACTCTTTCCACAGTTTGAGTGCCATACATCTCTATTTCCTTCAAGAAGGAATCATCAGAAGAGGAAGTCATATATGGTGGGTAAATGCTTGAAAAGCCTGAAGATCAGTTGTTCAGTCGTTTGATGTTAGCTCGGAAGCACAATGAAGCAAAGTAAAACAAATGAGGCGGAGTGATGGAGTATTTATGGGGAGAACCATGTGAACAGTTATTAAATCCGTGCCGTCCAAAATAAGTTGAATGGATGGTCGCAGATGTGCCTCAGGAAACGAAACATCGCGTGGCGTTTTGAAAACTTTGGGCGGGAAAAAAGAGCGGTAAAAAAAACCTCCCGAGCAGGTCAAATTAGGATTTTACCCAAAGACGATAAACAAAACTTCTATATTCTCGTTTTACTTTACTTCAGGGGGTGGGGTGATGTCATATGATATATCAGTTTTCTCGGGTAAAATCCCCTGCAAGTACTGAAACGAAACGTCACGTGGCGTTTTGAAAACTTTGGGCGGGAAAAAAGAGCAGTAAAAAAAAACCTCCCGAGCAGGTCAAATTAGGATTTTACCCAAAGACGATAAAACAAAACTTCAATATTCTCGTCTTGCTTTACTTCATGGGGGTGGGGTGATGTCATATGACATATCAGTTTTTGTTGGGTTTTGGAAACCCGAATAATCTTGGTTTTG
The DNA here is from genome assembly GCA_907163345.1 of Haberlea rhodopensis. Classification (NCBI taxonomy): domain Eukaryota; kingdom Viridiplantae; phylum Streptophyta; class Magnoliopsida; order Lamiales; family Gesneriaceae; genus Haberlea; species Haberlea rhodopensis. The sequence continues at coordinate 323,452 of CAJQUN010000431.1, read as the reverse complement.
ATGTTAACAAAACTTGTTATTGTGTTGCTAACATATTTCATCAAGTGTGCAGTTCATAGATCATAATTTAGAGTTTGATGAATTACAAAGAAGTAGCTTGAAAATATCAAGCTGGACCAAGTCTGAAATTCTGGCAGAGCCGATTGTTTCGATCATATCTAATAGCTCGGATATTGAAATGGCGTGCTTCCAAAGAGATTGAACAGCCAACGCAAAATACTAAAAGTCATATTTCACAACAGATTGGCTAGTTCGAATGTTATCAATGAGAAAAGACGCCTTCAAGATCGAGCTGTACCGCGAAGAAACAGCAAGCTGTTTCAGCAAGCAACTGTCAGTCTGGTGGAAATAACTCTTAGCTCTCTTATCGGAACGGAACGATTCAGTATGGGTTGGAAAGATAAGACAAAGATCTACAAGTCATATTTGGAAGTCAAAGACTGAATCGGACGTTAAGATGTCCAAAAGGCTTCTGCAAGTCACGCCATGTGACGCCTGTAAGATCGAGCTGTTTCAGCAAGCAACTGTCAGTCTATTGACCATAACTCTTAGCTCGCTTATTAGAACGGAACGATTCAGTATGGGTTGGAAAGCTAAGACAAATATCTACAAGTCATCTTTGGAAGTAAAAGACTGAATCGGACGTTAAGATGGCCAAAAAGTTTCTGCAAATCACGCCATGTGCTGCTGCATCCAGCAAACAGACAGCAGGAGCATCGCCTCGTATTTCGAGCATAACTCTCTCATACGAACTCAAAATCGAGCGATTATTGATTCCGTGGAAAGCTAAGAGAAAGGGCTACAACTTTCATGTAGATCACTTTGCCCAGAAATCAATGAATCAAGAGTTACAAGCAACATATCGAAGAGCAAGTTTATCAATCTGTTTTTGTATCAAGCTGATTGTCCAGACTGATCCGGACCAGACTGATCTGCCCGTGCTGATCTGCCAGACTGAGATGCCCATGCTGATCCGGCCAGACTGATCTTCCCAAGCTGATCCGGCCAATCCGGTCCGAAATACAAACAGCCCAGAAACCAGAATATGACCGTTGCAAGCTCGGGTTCAATTGAGGAACTTAAAAGACAAAAGCTGCTAAATGAAGAGCACTCCTCAAACCTTTGGCACCTCTTACCTTGCTGTATCAGATCTAGTCAGAGATCATTTGTGCCTTTGTATTCACTCTATTCATTGTATTTGTGAGCTAAAATAGAAGAGTGAATACCATTGTAACGGTTGATGATTTATCACAACCGATGAGAGGTCTTTGTATGTGAGACATTAAAGAACATACATAGTTGAGTTGCTAGGAGTTCTAGTTGGATGGGGAATTCCCAACTGGATCGGGTTTGTACAACGGGATTGTATAAATCAAAGTCTTCTAGTGGAATCCTTCCATGAGGTGGAAGAAGGGGAGACGTAGAAGGATTACACCACCTTCGAACTTCCATAAACAAATGCTTGTTTATTTACTTTAATTGCATATCTTTGAAATGTATTTCAAATAGTTAATCGGTTTTAGAGCGGGTTATGTCGAGTGTCTTCCGCTCGATTTTGTAATCGAACTCGATATAATCTCTCGGTGCATTATTTCAAGAACACGAGCTATTGAAGCTCAAGTTGGTTGAACTCGGGTGTGGAATGGCAACCCACCCCCGGAATCGATCCTGACAGTTTTCTCGGGTAAAATCCCCGCAAGTACTGAAATGAAACGTCACGTGGCGTTTTGAAAACTTTGGGCGGGAAAAAAGAGCGGTAAAAAAAAACCTCCCGAGCAGGTCAAATTAGGATTTTACTCAAAGACGATAAAACAAAACTTCAATATTCTCGTCTTGCTTTACTTCAGGGGGGTGGGGTGATGTCATATGACATATCAGTTTTCTCGGGTAAAATCCCCTGCAAGTACTGAATAAGGTATCCGAACAGGAGGATATCCGAGCACAAGATATCCGAACAGGAGGATACGAGCACAAGGTATCCGAACACTATTAAGCTATGTCTGGTATACTGGTCAAAGAATAGCTAAAGACCCGGGTGTAACCAACAAATCAACCGCGGAAATAAACTTGTAATAATGGAGCGCGGATTTCTCGAACACGCTTGCCCCCAATAACGCAACGATCAGAGGATGTCATGTTCCGAATTTCCCGTGAAGTTAACCATGGGATCAGCCCTGTAAATACATAATTGTGGTCTCATTGAAAATGATTGGACTTTTGAGGCAAGAGAATACTCCGAATAGAGCATTTTTAATATGTTCGGTCATTCCCCATATTCATTTCTGATACTCTTGTTTAGGAGTTTGTTATATAATAAATCCTTTTTTTATAGTAAAGAATTTATACTGGATAAGGTCACGTGGTTTTTCCTTCATTCTTGAGGGTTCTCAACGTAAAAATCGTGGTGTCTTTTGTTTATTTTTCGCAAATATATATATATATATATATATATATATATATATATATATATATATATATATATATTCAAATTTCAAGCCTAGCTGAAATCGTTAGTTTGTTAGCTGGGAAATTGTCAACAATCGCTGAAATTTGGGCAAAATTATTTCGAAATTTTTTCATCAAGTTTTCCACATGTCCCTTAGAAACATCAAAACAATGTTGCAGTGGAGAGTATTATTGCAGGAGTCTATATTTCAACTTTATTTTTTCCAAAAAAATTTAGATTCTTAATCCTTATCGGGATTCATATATATTCTATTATATATAAATTTCAATACATATTATTTACAGAAAATAGTGGATAAAATATAAATTTATATGCAGTAATTTGATATTTTAATAATTTACTATCCAAACTTAAATTGAAGAAAATATTATTAAAAAGTGTGTTATTAGGAACGATAAAAATTAATTTAAAAATATAGATTATTTGTTAAAGTAAGATTTTCCGAACTCCAAATTTAACACGACAGACTGTATGCATGGAAAATCATTGGTGCACAAGGTGCACAAAAGAATTTCCACCAATATCGGTCTATTTTACATTATTAAGAATACATCAGGTTTCAGATCAAAATCAATTGGTGATGAGTAGAGTAACACAAAAATGTTATATAACATATATTGTAAATTCTCAATGTGACAATTCTCAACATACACACGGTGTACAATACCTGGTCGTCGTTCTCCAATTTTATTATGCAGATTTTACATATGCGTTAAAGTATCGTAAGACATGATGTATGTTGTATGTTGTATGTTTTAGTGTTCAATATCTTTGAAGGTTGATTTGGTTTAAGCGAACTTCTTCGCATATATGAACTTTTCTTAGGGTCTATTTAGATTGATGGATTTGAAATTGAGAGATGATTTGAAATTAGGGTATATTTGGATTATGGGATTTGAAACAATGGATTTCAAATTCATTTGATTGTTTGGATGAATTTATATTGGATGTATTGCAAATCCACCTATTTATTAATTTATGTAAATTTAATGGTAATTATGATGGATTAGAAATGCACCTAAGATATATGTCATTTCAAATACAAGTTTCAAATCCACCCTTAATCAGATCTCTCAATTCAAATGAAATACATGTATCCAAACACAATCTTAAAGTATTTGAAATTGTAATTTTACCAAACCCTTTGTTTGGATATGCACAAGTTCTCAGAATTGATTTCACAGTTTAGAAACAATCTGTCTAAGCTACAAAGCAAATGTGTTATGCAAAAACAAAGTTAAGAAAATTCATAAAATTGAAAGCATTGAGTGATGACTTGAGAAAATATTTGATGAAGTTCACATCCAAAATTTCCAACAAAGATTCTACTAATCGGCTTCCTCGCCTTCTGCTCCAACACAATTTTCAGGTGGTAGCTATGGTCGGGTTTTGGGTTGGAGATCCACTAGATTGCGACGACAGTGTCTTGGGTGACGGTGCTGTGGATCGAGAGAGAGAGAACTAAAATCATTGGCTTTTTAGATCTGCGATGTGAAGAAACAATAGAAGTTATGAGTGATTTTGGTTTTTAGAAAATTTCAAAACCAATTAAATTGCTTAGCAAATCCATTGTGCCAAATACGTGGATTTTCAATCATCCCATCCATTTCTCTTGCCAAACAGAACAGTGGATTTAAAATCAAAATCAGCCCAAATGCAGCCTCAGAGTAATTTCAGAAGTGATTTATGTTACCCCCATCTTTAATTAAGAACGAATGTCTGCATGTTTTATCGGTTTCTTCTTGTCTTGTCTTGTTAATTTCATTTTATTTGCTTCTTCTTGGCATACGTGGGATATATTATAATATGTGCATTTTGCAAATGAAATAAAAAACTAAGTATCACACTCGTCCATTAGATAAACAGAGATCATTGTTAGAGTCTCCATCTCTTCAACTTCTGTTCCATAAGATCAGATTTGTAGTTCCCTTCCCATAAATTGCTCGAGGACGATCAAATCTAAGTTTGGGGGAGTTGATAGGGTTGATTATTACGCGTATTTAGGTCTTGATTTGTATATATATTCGTGTAAATTCCGTGAAGATGTTATGCTTTTTGGTAGTTATTTGCTTGTTTCAGGAATTTAGGTGGAATATGGAAGAATTGAGCTACAAGGAAGAAAACAGATCAAATCAAGCCAATAAATGAAGATTTTGAGTTCTGGAATTCTCGATCGATCGGAACAAGCATCTCGATCGATCGAGCGAGGCAGAAGTTTTGGCCAACAACGAATTTAAATTCTCGATCGATCGGAACAAGCATCTCGATCGATCGACACTGGCAGAGAGTTGAAAAGAAATTGAGAAGAAATCTCGATCGATCGGAAGACTCATCTCGATCGATCGAGAGAGGCAGAGAAGTTAAGACTCGGACGCTGAAGGCGGTCGATCGATCGAGACGGAGATTTTTCTGAAAATAAAACTCTTGATTTGGTCTAATTTTTTGGAAACAATTCCATATATCCCCTCCTCTATAAATAAGGAAAAGAGGCACGAAAATTGGACCCCATATTCTGAAGAATAATCAGACCTAAATTATTCTTAGCCGCCTTTCATCCTCCCGGAACAAGAGAAGGTCGAAAAATCCTTTGAACTGCAAGGAAGGAAGCGAGAGAAGAAAGATCGTTCAACGCACGGAGTCGCTCCTACGTTTATCGTATTTCTAAACTCTAGATTAATTTGATTTTCATATTTAGTTGATGTTTTTTAGGTTGAGAAACGATTAAACATCTATTTGAATTTGATTTGAATTTAATCTGGTTTATTCTATCAATTTTAAGGAATTTTGTGTTTGAATCTTTGATTTGGTTGTGTTTGAGTGAATTAATAACTTTCGTTCATGAATTATATGCTCCATGCTATCAAAGCCTAGCTATCTTTGATTGAACTTGTGAATTACAATTGAGATCGAGAGATAAAATTGTAATACGCTCAAATAATTCATATTGTATATTTAAGATTTAGATCGAGAGATTAAATCACATACGTGGTCACTTTAAATTGAAAGATTTAAAGATCAACGGTTTTCATAAAGATTTATTCGGTATTAAATTGGTATTAGTGAACGAGAGTTACTTGTGTCAATTTATTGCTAGTTTCAATACAGCTCGAGAGAGTGCATTGATTATATTCGGGAAACCGTCACCTTAAGAATTGATTGATAAGTAATTGTTTTAGCAAACAAATCACTGACAATACATAATTGAACGAAATCTTGATAGATTTCTCGAGCGGAATTCCTTCGCATCTTCAAAGGAATTGTGTTAGTTTTGAGTTTTTAATACTTTAGTTTAATTCGTTAATTAATCATCTTTTTCGTAGGTTAAATATAATTTAACTAATTTTATTTGGTACTTATACGTTAGTCCCTGTGGGTTCGACATCCTTTCTTATATAACACTATACTAAAATTTGACACCGTGCACTTGCGGTAGAATCGCTACACTGAGAAATAATTGTTTAAAAAATAAGCGATCAAGAACCATGGCCCTCAGGGGTTGCCCTTTTTGGAGGATGGTGAGCCAAGGACTCCTCCTCCTCCTGTGGACCCACGATGTCAATGATCGGGGAGGCATGAGGAGCAGGTGTAGGTTCAGCGGATGGACATATATTGTAAATTCTCAATGTGACAATTCTCAACATACACACGGTGTACAATACCCGGTCATCGTTCTGCAATTTTATTATGCAGATTTTACATATGCGTTAAAGTATCGTAAGACATGATGTATGTTGTATGTTTTAGTGTTCAATATCTTTGAAGGTTGATTTGGTTTAAGCGAACTTCTTCGCATATATGAACTTTTCTTAGGGTCTATTTAGATTGATGGATTTGAAATTGAGAGATGATTTGAAATTAGGGTATATTTGGATTATGGGATTTGAAACAATGGATTTCAAATTCATTTGATTGCTTGGATGAATTTATATTGGGTGTATTGCAAATCCACCTATTTATTAATTTATGTAAATTTAATGGTAATTATGATGGATTAGAAATGCACCTAAGATATATGTCATTTCAAATACAAGTTTCAAATCCACCCTTAATCAGATCTCTCAATTCAAATGAAATACATGTATCCACACACATTCTTAAAGTATTTGAAATTGTAATTTTACCAAACCCTTTGTTTGGATATGCACAAGTTCTCAGAATTGATTTCACAGTTTAGAAACAATCTGTCTAAGCTACAAAGCAAATGTGTTATGCAAAAACAAAGTTAAGAAAATTCATAAAATTGAAAGCATTGAGTGATGACTTGAGAAAATATTTGATGAAGTTCACATCCAAAATTTCCAACAAAGATTCTACTAATCGGCTTCCTCGCCTTCTGCTCCAACACAATTTTCAGGTGGTAGCTATGGTCGGGTTTTGGGTTGGAGATCCACTAGATTGCGACGACAGTGTCTTGGGTGACGGTGCTGTGGATCGAGAGAGAGAGAACTAAAATCATTGGCTTTTTAGATCTGCGATGTGAAGAAACAATAGAAGTTATGAGTGATTTTGGTTTTTAGAAAATTTCAAAACCAATTAAATTGCTTAGCAAATCCATTGTGCCAAATACGTGGATTTTCAATCATCCCATCCATTTCTCTTGCCAAACAGAACAGTGGATTTAAAATCAAAATCAGCCCAAATGCAGCCTCAGAGTAATTTCAGAAGTGATTTATGTTACCCCCATCTTTAATTAAGAACGAATGTCTGCATGTTTTATCGGTTTCTTCTTGTCTTGTCTTGTTAATTTCATTTTATTTGCTTCTTCTTGGCATACGTGGGATATATTATAATATGTGCATTTTGCAAATGAAATAAAAAACTAAGTATCACACTCGTCCATTAGATAAACAGAGATCATTGTTAGAGTCTCCATCTCTTCAACTTCTGTTCCATAAGATCAGATTTGTAGTTCCCTTCCATAAATTGCTCAATAAATTCAAAAAAAAAAAATTGCAGTTCTATTATACTCATTTACAAGGGTTTATTAATTAAATAACCTTAATAAAATAAATAATTTCAAAAATAACCCGAAAAATAAAAACATTTCAAAAGTAACCTAAACCGCCAACTGGGTTGGCGTGTCCAATTGGTCACGCCAACTCAGTTGGCGTCACCTAATAAAATTTTGGTCACGCCAACTGAGTTGGCGTGACCAATTTAAAATATATTAGTCACGCCAACTGAGTTGGCGTGACCTTTGTTTTTTACGGTCACGCCAACCCAGTTGGCGTGACCATTATTCACGCCAACTGGAGCTGCAAGTTGGTGTGAATAATTATTGGTCACGCCAACTGAGTTGGCGTGACCAATAAATATCATGTGTCACGCCAACTCAGTTGGCGTGACCCATTAAAGGTCACGCCAACTGAGTTGGCGTGACTTGGAGTTATAAACTTTCCGCAACCCTTCTTCTTCGGCAACAACTTCGGCGATTTACAGTCTAAATTCTTCCTCGCGTTTGACCTCCAAGTTACTATCGTTTTTTTCTCATTTTGCTTCCAGTCACTTCGTAGTTTCAGATTCAGAATTTAGAGGTAAAAATCATGTCGCCGTGAATTAATTTCTGTCACACTTTTTCGCTGCCGTCCGCCGCCCCCGCCGTCTGCTGCCGCCGTCGGGCGCCGTCTGCTGCCGCCGTCGCGCGCCGTCGGCCGCCGCCGCCGCCGGTTGCTGATGGCTGGTGGTTGTCGGCGGTAGCATCGTCATGTTTTATCAGTTTTAATTTATTTTGTTTACTTTATGTTGTTTATATGTACTAATATATTTTTTGTTTCATATAATAGGATGGATCCGATGAATGTACCAGGCCCGATCGATGATCATCTGTTGTTATTGCAGTCATGTCATCGTTCTGAAGATGTATGGGCAGGTGATATTGATCGGCCCTTGCGTGTGAGAAATCCGAGCAGCTATTTTTGGGATCTTTGCCCATTAGACACACGTGTTGTAAGTATGTTACATGAGTTTGGGTTTTATGGTGTATATAGGTGTAATAAGATTACCATTGACCCTCATCTAATCACGGCGTTAGTAGAGAGATGGCGTCGTGAAACGCATACATTCCATCTGAGATCTGGAGAGGCGACTATTACACTGCAAGACATTGCAGTTATTTGGGGTCTGCCAATAAATGGTCTTGCAGTGTCAGGTGCCAATTTTGATAAGACAATACCCGAGTGGCAAGAATATTGTTATCGTCATTTGGGATTTACACCAGATCCGGGTCACTTTAAAGGTGCATGTTTGTTAATGTCTGCGTTGAGTCATCATTTAATAGTAAATCGGATCCATTTGCATAGTACGGCGGATGAGGTTGCTAAATATGCACGAGGTTGTGCATTATTAATGATAGGTGGGATTATGTGCCCCGATAGCTCCGGCAATACTGTAAAATTATTGTACATACAGAAATTAGAAGATATCAGTTCTGTTGGTAATTTTAGCTGGGGTAGTGCTGTGCTGGCATTCTTATATCGTGAGTTGTGCACTTCAGCGGAGAGAGGGAAAAAAGTAATATGTGGTGCATTACAACTCCTACAGGTAATCGTTACCTTTATGTTAAAATACTGAAAAAATATATCTTGCATATTTAATTTATATTCTTCATGTTAATGTTTTAGATTTGGGCATGGTCCCGGCTCGAAAGTTTAGCTCCTCGACTCGGACGCCTGAGAATTGATATTGGGCCAATACCAATCGATGAGGACAATTACTTACCTGTTGCTCCATATGGTGCAAGGTTATGTATCACAAATTATTTTGCAATGTATAATATTATATTTAATATTTTGTTATATAATTTATGTTTTTTTATGATGATTATGAGTACACAGGTGGACATGTAAAGTAAGATTTACAGAAACTGGCACACATTCATTACGAATTATTAGGGACATCCTTGACCAGCAGCCATTAAGCCAAGTAATTTTATTTTTTATATTCATGTATAAAACATAATAGTCTTTGAACATTATTTTAATGTAATACTATATTTGTAGTTTAATTGGCAGCCGTACCCTGATGATTATATTGAAGGACTGCATACTGAGTTATGGACATACAGCGGGCCACTCATTTTGTATGACATAGTTGAGATGCATCGTCCTGAGCGGGTTTTCCGTCAGTTCGGCATGGTACAAAACATCCCACCAGATCCACGGTCAGGTGATGATATATTACATGTAGTTAACCGCAGGGGTAAAACAAATAATGACTGGTCTGCACACCATAGGCGGTACATGACTATATGGGGAAATGCACATGCTCATACCGTGGACAGCCCGCGATATGAGTCAGCTGGACAGGGTGTAATTGTCGGGTACAATGACTGGTATGGACGAGTAACACGTAGATTCATTGGCCATCAACGACAATTTGTGGAGGCTGGTTATCAACATGGAGATGGCCCGGCATGGCAACATGTGGTATGTTGCTTTATCAAATATGTATTACATATTTGAAAATTGTGTTTAGATTTAAATACTTAATAAATGTTCATTCATTTCAGATTGATCAGCTGTCGCAATTAACAGTTACCTGCGACCGTAATATCGCTGAGGAACAATCCGTAGGGGCGTACATGGATGCATTTAGTGATGTCAGAAATGTCATACAAAATGTGTTGCATGTCGCGCAGGAACGACGCGATAGAAACTTTCCGCCCTACGAAGAGGGACATGCGACTCAAGGTGAACAAGTACAGCCGATGCATGTGAGTGATGAAGAACAAGTACAGTCGATGCATGCGGGTTTTGGAGATGCTGGCCCTTCAAGCTATGTCCCGACATATATGCCAGGTCCCTCTTCATCATATGCCAGTGACATGTACGCTGATTATTATACTCCTCGACCACAGCATCAGTTGTATGACCAAACGCATTTCACGCCTCATCAACCCATGTACTCACAAGAACAAACCAGCCCAGATGTGAATATTAGATTCCCCGAGATATACGCATCGATGTCACCACAATTTGCCGTGTCACCGGTTGTGTTCCCTAATTTGTCACCTGATGTTCAGCTGGACGATGTACCTGTAGTGCAAGAAGACCCACCCATTCAGGAAGGACGCGGTCAGAGACGGAAACAGCCACGTCGTTGTGGTACTGGCGGGGCATTATAGAGTTTTAGCCTTCATATATGTAGTCATGTTTGCCTATTGTGAATCTTAGTATTAAATGTAATGAATGTACTTCCATATGAATGTCTTATTTGATATGTGACAATAACAATAACACAATAACAATAATAATAACAATAACACAATAACAATAACAATAACAATAACAAGAACAAGAACAATATCAAAAACAATAACAATAACAATATCAAAAAACAATTACAACTTTATCGGTTTTGGGAACTCGATGCCATATGTCGTCTTGCCCGGGCTTCAGGCCAATCCATCTCATTTTGCATGCGTGTTGTTCGGTCTCGACCTCGTCTTCTTATAGTACGCAAGGTGGAATTGTGGTACAGTTCGAATGACGGGGTTTCCCAATACTGCTCTCCCCATAATGGCTCAAATTCACCTTGATACGTGCTCCAATATTCTTGCATATTATAATACTCCTTGACAAATGTTTTTGCGTTTATGCCATAAGCTCGACATACTTGTATCACATGTGAGCAAGGAATCCCAAATTCTTTCCACTTCCCACAAGAACATTCCCTTGATTTGAGCTTCACAACATGAGTATTACCCCCACGTCCAACTTGCATCTTGTGATAACTGAGGCTGTTAGATGCCTTCGATCAAACATCTGAACTTCATGATGAATGGAGTGAAGATCAGCCCGAGCATATTTTTCAAAAGCATAATCCGGCCATTCTTGATTATTTTCGATCATTCTATCAGCTTTTTTCACTCGCTCCAAAAAATAATGCACACAACGATCGAATGTTAACTGTACAATGGCAGTGATTGGAAGGCGACGTGCACCTTTCATGACTCCATTTATGCACTCCGACATATTTGTTGTTAGGATACCACAACGCCATCCTTCATCATGAGCAAGTGTCCACTGAGACTTATCAATCCGATTCAGGTAATCAAAAGCCCTTGGTTCAATGGTTTTGATCTCTTCCATCGTACGCTCAAATTTTATCAGTTGATTTTCTGATCCAGCTTTCCAACACAAGTCTTTTAAGTGCACGTTTTTGAAACGACTATAAAAGTTTGAGCAAAGATGTCTCAAACAAAATCGATGCACTCCACGGGGGGGTTTAAAGTCGGGGATACAGTCGGCTGCTGCAATAAGGCCCGGATGTCGATCAGAAATCAAACACACGCCGCCAGATTCTCCAATAATGTGTTTGCTAACCATCTCCAAGAACCATTTCCATGACAAAAAGTTCTCTTCATCGACAATTGAAAATGCCAGCGGTAACACTTGATTATTCGCGTCCATGGAGACAGCAATCAACATCTTATGCTGATATTTTACATACAGATGTGTGCCATCCACTGTAATAACTTGACGACAGTGGCGGAAACCATCTATGCACGGTTGGAAGGCCCAGAAAACATAACTCAAAGTTTTTTCTCTCGGTCTTGCATTATCAAGATGATCCCACTCCACGACTGTGCCTGGGTTCCATTTTTTCAAAGCTCCCATATAGAAAGGTAATTTGTTGACCGAGCTCTCCCAGGTTCCATACACGTTCCGTATTGCACGTTTCAAACTATGCCAGCCTTTTGCATATGATATTTCAAAGCCATACTTATCTTTCACCGTTTGAATCACATACTTGATTTCATAAGCTGGATCACGACGAACGATTCCCAATAACAAGCTAGCAATCATATTCTTATCCAAGTTCGAATGATCAAGCGACAGCTCACTCAGCAGACAAGTGTGAGGACCACCATATTTGGTTATTTTGAATAACCCAACTTTTTTATCCAAACATGCACGCAGGTACCATCTGCAAGGTATATCCTCTGTACCGTGTTTGCATATTACTTTCCACAATGTTTTTGTACTCTTAACAACATGGTACTCACGTTTTGCAACACGTACTGAATAATCCTTCACAGCTGCCTGCAGATGAAATTTATCTTTGAAGACCATGTTGCGATGGATTTCACCTTTGGAGTAATCATAAAAACTCCCCCAACGGCCTGTTGGATTGTCAATCGAATCTCCAAAAACTTCTGGATGTGTCATGGAAAAGAATGAGATTGTTGGATAAAGATTATGATCATTTGTCATGGTTGGTGCCCCCTCCTCTTGGTTTTCAACTGCTTCTGCCATCACACCAATATCAACTTCATCATCATCAGCATCAGTCTCATCATCAGATGGAATCCCCTCTGGTTCAGAATTAATTTGATCACCAAAATCAGCAAAACTGTCTGCTCGTGGCTCAGCGGCAACATTATCAACATCTACTGGATGATCATCTCGGTCTCCACCACTATATGAACCCTCAGCTTGATGTTGAGCAACAGACGTCTCTTGAATAACAGATGTCGTCAATCCTTCTGAAAAACTGCCACTCATTGGCATTTCTGGAACATAATCATAATTCCTTGGTTCTGCTTGTATATAAAATTCCAAGCAACTATGACCCTGTTCTGAATCAAGTAGCCATGCTAAATTGTAATCATCATCTATGGGTAAAACAGTCTGACGTAACCCCGAAAAATCTTTGAACATATGCCTAGCATATAATTTCAAAAGAAACTGGTTGCGATCGAACCCAGTGATATCATATATTTTATCTAATAATTGTAGAAAATTAATTGTACGCCGTATAGTTGTACCTCTTGATGGACCACGATCATATCGGACGAACTCAGAATCTTGTATAATATTACCCCCCCAATAAAATAAAACTTGAATAGACATATTTTGATAACTACAGAAAACTATTACTAGTAGCTAATAAAATCTTTTCTGATGTAGAAGATCAGCTAAAGCTGCAACTACAGAGCATAATCAGAATTTTATCATATAATCAAAATATTAAAAGAGAAGTTAAAAATATTAAAAGAGAAGTTGTGAATTGGTGAGAAAACTAAGAGGCAGACGGCTTTATTTATAGCCATTTAGTGCCGCCAACTCAGTTGGCGGCACTATTAAAATAATGTCACGCCAACTGAGTTGGCGTGACCCTATAAAACAAAGGTCACGCCAACTCAGTTGGCGTGACTACTATTCAACGTTGGTCACGCCAACTGAGTTGGCGTGACCAATATTTTATATGGTCACGCCAACTCAGTTGGCGTGACCTATTGGACCCGCCAACTGAGTTGGCGGGTAAGGTTAGTTTTTAAATATTTTCAGAATTCGGGTTATTTTTGTAATTATTTGTTTTATTGGGGTTATTTAAATAAATAACCCCATTTACAACATCTTCTTCTACAAAAACTAAAGTTAGAAACATTTTGCATTTTCTCCCCAAAACAGATTTTTCTTTCGTTTACATGTCTCTTAACTACAACCTAAAATAGGTTATAAAATATTTTTAAGATTTAAATATACCTTATCTATATTATCTATACTATATTATAATGTTTAAACCCTTTATAAAAACTAACTTGGTATGACCATTTTTACATTCCAAAATTACCCACATTTTCTTTTTAAAATTACCACTATCTAATTACGTTCATGCCCTTACCAATCTAAAATATTACCATCACACTTGCTATTTATGTACCAATCAATTTACATTATGACATTCACGATCATATAAATTACCATCATACCTATCATAAAAATTATCATATTATCCTAAAAAAATTATTAAATTCCAAAAAAAATTAAATATAAAAGTATTGTATAATCATTTTATAATTTAAATTAAAAAGAGCTAAAACCAAAATAAAAAACGACGTTACAAATCACAACAATTTACAAAAAAAATGTACATGCACGCAAGACGTGCAAAATGAGACTAGTAAACTATTAAATTTTATAATTATGTATATGCTAGATGATATCAGTATATCACAACCTCAAACACAATAAATTCATCACATTTCCTAACATTTTCAGGGTTTATTTTTCAAAATCGTTTTCAAGAAAATGCACAAACAGATCCTACTACAGAGCAAATTTAATCCCGGGCTCTTATGCCTTTGAGTAACCACGACATTAAATGGAACAAGTTAAGCATCCAAGATTTCCAACATAGATTCTTATGCCTTTGAGTTCACTTTATTCAGGTATTTTTCTTCACATATTGAAGATGAAAACCAGAAGAAGATTGGACTAAATTGAAATCAAACATATGCCTCATAAAATTAAAGGCAGATTCTATACCTTTTTAGCCAGAAGCATTAAGAATACTTCCCATCTCATAACAAATAAATGCATCCAAACAAGCATACTGGACTTGGTTCGGGATCAGACAGCGCTTATCCCATCGACTCATCGTCACCCTCTTCGGCTTCTTCACCTCCTTCCCCAGCACAATTTTCGCCAACCCCTTCACCCCAGAATTCTTCAATTCCCTTCTATCATAAACATCCGCGGCCAAACTCCTCAAATCCATTATTTTGGCATTCCGACCGAATCCATAATCTTTTTCAATCTTCTCCATATCAGATTTTATACCCACCCCCACAAAAGTATAGTTAGAATTTGAGAGGAAACCTATTAAAGAGGATGGAACAGTTGGGGAGTGAATGAGCTGGAAGATTAGGCAACGGCGACCGACGCAGAGCTGGAGGATGGCGACTCGGTTCTGGGTGTTGCGCTTGAAGGAGGGACGCCACTCCACGTCTAGCCCGACGATGAGGTGGTTCGGGCCGTCGCTGTGGTCGGATTCTATGTCGGAGATCCATTGGGATACGACGTCGGGGTGGTGGGTGACGGTGGTGTGGATCGAGTCGCCGAAGAAGACAACGTCGTAGGTTTTGTGGGTATTGCTGCGTAATTGGTGATCTACTATGCTTACCTCCATTTGTTGTTTGGTCTTCTCTTTTTCTCGGATCTATATGTGTGTGAGTGTATTTATTTTGTTTACGGGTCGAATTTCGAATAATTCGGGTATGCTTTACGAATAATGTTTCAAGTTTGAGTGTTTTCGGGTTCAGTTCCGATACAATTTTTTTCCAAGACCTAAGTCAAAACTGGTTTCGTGTAACCAAAATTAGTTCCAAATTTTTAGAATTAATCAAATATAATATTGCATAAATGATTTGAATTAAAAATAGTATCATTGAAATATTTTAACAAGTTAAGTTACACATGATTTTTTTTTTATATAAAATATCACAAAACCTCATATTCAATTATAAGACCACTTTAATAAAATAAAATTTCTATGACCAAAGGCGTATCCGGGGCGGTGAGCAAAATTTATTACCTTTCTTTTTAAAAAAAATATTTTTCTTTTTAAAACCGATTTTTTTTTTTTTGTTTGGTTTGATTCCACCTTCACAACAATATGGTCCACAATCTTCACAATCATTGCTCTATGTTTCATAACCGATGGAAAACTGCTCATTGATGGAATGATAATAGGAAATTGATTGGTCCTTAAGAGTTTCATTGTTGCCGCCCTTAAGGGCACTGCCCTCAGGGGCATCATCCACCATCCATTTAGAATCTTTTTTTTCTTTTTTAAAAAAAGATTCCAAATGAATGGTGATGATGCCCCTAAGGACACTACCCTTAAGGGCATCATCAAACAAACCGTCCTTAAGCCTAACAAACATTTTCAGTTACAAAATACGCCGTTTAAGTGAGATTGTTAAGGTTTAAAAGCGCTTAACCAGGAACCAATTTTAGATCATATAGAAATATTTACATTACGCCGTGAAGTAACGATATTACTTCTTAAAATTTTGATCCATGTTTGATATGTTTTTTTTTTGAGAAATAATGTTAGAAATTATTAAGAAGTTGGACTTCTAAATATGCTTGTAGTTTAAAATGACAAAATATTGGTGTCTCGAAAGCTTTGAAAACGTCCGGGTTTCATCGGCATATTTCGAATTGTCAAATGTTGTTTATGATAACTTTTCTTCCTTGAAAAAGACACAAAGCAATATTTTATTAAAAACAAAAAAATAAGAATAATAATGGAACTTTTGTACACGGGTTGCAGATTGAGACAGGCTTGTTTGCTAGTTTCACACATTTAAAAAATATAAAAAATAAATATTTAATTTTCGAAACACGGTTTGCAGAGTTAGGGCTAAATTAATAAAATAATGTAACTTAAAAAATTAATTAATAAATTACAGTAAAAAAACTAAGTATTAAAACGCATACCCCATGCGTTTCTTCAAACAATCTAAAAAAAAAATTAATTTTAAAAAAATTAAAAAAAAGACAAGTTTTATTTTAAATATTAATGTTATTACTACTAAAGTACTAATTCTTATCTGTATAACAGCTGTGAAATTATTTAATATAATATATTATATTTTGATATATTTGAGATATGGTAGAATTTTTAATGATTATTTGGTTTTTAAAAATATAGTTACACCCTAACAATCATCTTCCCAAAAGCTATAGTTGTGGTAACGGTATAACTTAAATCTTTTAAACTATACAGCAGCATAAAACGTCACGTTTCGATCGCTCTTCTATCAAGGCAATGTTACACCCTAACAATCATCTTCCCAATAATTTCACTACATTGCAAATCATGCGAATCGAACACATGACATTGACTCTTATATCAACTGTAGGATCAAACGCTTGCCGCTTTACCAAAAATTAATCATACATCAATCCAAGTGCCACGTTCTGATCGCTCTTCCAGCAAGGACAATTCTTGTATCCCAAAATTTATTTAATGTTCAAAAAGTATTTAGAAAAAAAATGTAATATTGCTACTCAATAATCGACTGTCATAGATAAATTTCAAACTATCATAATTCATCTCTCTCAAATATTAGTCCTCTACTCACCTAAATTATTTTACTCAACTAAAATATTTAGTCTTTGAAGCAAATTAATATTATATTAAATATTAACTATAATATTTAATAATAAAATAATTTTTAATAATAACAATAATAATAAAAAACAATAAAACAATTTATTATTATTTATATAATTTAAATTATAATCATCGTTATAACTTTTTTATCATAATCATAAGATTTATTATTAAGTATTATTATTACTATTAATATTATGTTCTTTTTATTTCAAATATTATTGCTATTACTATTAATTATTTTTAGTTCATATTGATTCAATATATTTGAGCAACATATTTTCGAAATGACGAACTTATACAAAACAAAATCGCAATTTTAACAAAGTTTATGCCTCCAATATTTTAAATTGAACTTATTATTTTATAAATTTTCTAATTAATATTTAGATGGTATTTGGTACAACTCATAAACTAATTAAAATATGATAATTTCTTATTTATCTGCTCTAAATTTTCTTTGATATATACTTTTTTTAAAGAACTGATTGTATATCAAAATGTACTATTAATAATTTCAAAATTAAAAAAAATGGGTTTTTTAACTAATTTTTGTAAATTTTTTTTACTATATTTTTAAAAACCAAATAATCATTAAAAATTCTACAATGTCTCAAATATATCAAAATATAATATATTATATTAAATAATTTCACAGCTGTTATACAGATAAGAATTATTACTTTAGTAGTAATAACATTAATATTTAAAATAAAACTTATCTTTTTTTTAATTTTTTTTAAAATTAATTTTTTTTTAGATTGTTTGAAGAAACGCATGGGGGGTATGCGTTTTTTGAAACGCATACCCCCCATGCGTTTCACACTACTTTTTTAATACTTAGTTTTTTTACTGTAATTTATTAATTAATTTTTTAAGTTACATTATTTTATTAATTTAGCCCAGAGTTAGGGGTTTTTTAATTAAATATTCGATTTTCGAAAATAATTTAACAATTAACCGATTTTTTTTTTATTATCAAACTAACCTAAGTCGCCATGTTAGATGGCGACTTCAATTGAAGTCGCCATCTGACATGGCGACTTTAACAAAAAATTTTTTTTTTTATGATATCGCCATCTGAGTTGGCGACATCAATATAATTTATTGATGTCGCCATCTCAGTTGGCGACATCCATTTAATTTATATGGATGTCGCCATCTCAGATGGCGACACCAATGAAATTTTAACCTAAAATCACAACACGCCGCCGCACCATTCTCATTTCTTCTTCTTCGTTCTTCAGCAAATTCTCCGCCGCAAATTCTTTCGTCCGCTCGTTCTCAAATTTTCTTCCTAACATTTCTGCAAAAATCAAGCTATTTCCAAAATATTTAAGGTAAGCTTTTTAATTTTGTTATTTGTGTATCGTAGATAAATTATGATTTTAATATATGTAGTGGGAGTATATTACTTGTTGGAGTATATTTTTGTGATGTGAAAGATTAAAATTTAAGTTGACTTCGGATGGAGGCGGCGGCCGGCGGTGGTGGCCGGCGGCGGCGGCGGTAGGTGGTGGGCGGCGGCGGTGGGCGACGGACGGGTTGTTTTTGTAATGTTGAGATTAATGTTAATAATTTTTGTATTATATTTCAGGATGGATCAAATGAGACAACCAGGCCCGGTTGACACACATCTTTTGTCGTTGCAGTCTACACATCGATCTGAGGATGTATGGGCAGGTGATATGGATAGTATACTTCGTGTGAGAAACCCAGATAACTATTTTTGGGATATGTGTCCATTAGATATACGTGTTGTTAATTTATTGCACGTTATTGGATTTTATGGTATCTATAGGTGTGGTAAGATTGAACTTGACATGCACCTGATCACGGCTTTAGTTGAGAGATGGCGCCGTGAAACACACACGTTTCATTTTAGATCAGGAGAAGCGTCCATCACACTGCAAGACATTGCAGTAATATGGGCGTTGCCAGTAGATGGCATCGTAGTGTCGGGGATTGATATTGATAGGGCTCTACCCGATTGGCAAGAATATTGCCATACATATTTAGGTTTCTTACCAGTCATCACAGACCTTAAGGGCGCACGTTTGAAATTAGTTGCTTTGCATAATCATTTGCTGCTCAATCCATTGGATGAAAACAGTACAGCAGATGATGTTGTTAAGTTCACAAGGGGTTGTGCGTTATTGATGTTAGGGGGGATTATGTGCCCTGATTCCTCAGGCAATTTTGTTAGATTATTATATTTACAAAGTTGGAGGATATCGACTCTGCCAGTACATATAGTTGGGGCAGTGCTGTATTGGCATACTTATATCGTGAGTTGTGCACGTCATCAGAGAAAGGGAAAAAAGTTATAGGTGGTGCAGTGCAACTCTTACAGGTAAATAATATGTTTGTTTTTTTTAATATTTAAAATATGTTTCTGGTCAATCTAACTTGTGTTATTGATGTCACTACAATAAATGAGATTTGGGCATGGTCACGAATCCCAAGTTTGACTCCACAATTGGGTAGCGATAGATCTGATATTGGACCAATAATTGTCGGCCCAAACAATGTGTTACCTTTTGCATAGGAGATCTCAAATCCATATTTATCTTTCACTGTTTGAATTACATACTTTATTTCGTAAGCTGGATCACGCCGAACAATTCCCACTAACAAGCTAGCAATCATGTTTTTGTCCAAATTTGCATGATCGACCGACAGCTCACTCAAAAGGCAAGTGTGAGAACCTCCATACTTGTTTATTTTGAATAAACCAACTTTTTTCTTCAACGAGGCCCGCAGGTACCATCTACAAAACATATCTTCTGTACTGTGTTTGCACACCACTTTCCACAATGTTTTTGTACTCTTGACAACACGGTACTCCCGTTTCGCAACACGTACAGAGTAATCCTTTACAGCTGCCTGCAAATGAGCTTTATTTTTGAAAACCATATCTAGATGGATATCCCTTTCGAGTAGTCGTAGTAACTCCCCCCATCTACCTGTTGGAATGTCTAATGAGTCTCCAAATACTTCGGGATGTGTCATTGAGAAGAATGGAATTGTTGGATAAAGGGCATGAGTATTTGTTGTGGTTGTGTCTGGTACATTATCTGGCACTTCTTCAATATCAACCTCATCGTCATCAGACTCATCCTCAGATGGAATTCCCTCCGGTTCAGTCTGAAAATCATCTCCAAAATCCAAAAAACTATCTGCTAATGGCTCGGGAACAATATTGTCAGCAACTATAGGAGCATCATCTTGAATCCTAGAGGTAGTTGGTCTTTCTGTATCTACTACAAATTGACCACTACCACTTGTTGGCATTTCTGTAATAAAATCATAATCTCTCCGTTCTGTTTGTATATACATCTCCAAACAACTATAATTTTGTTCAGAATCCAATACCCATGCTAAATTGTAATCACTGTCAACGGGAAAAATTGTTTGTTTTATCCCAGAAAAATCACTAAATATATATTTACAATATATTTTCAGAATGAACTGGTTACGGTCGATGCCAGTAATATCATATACGCCGTTCACTAACTGCAAATAATTAATAGTGCGAGATATTGTCATGCCTTTCGACGGACCACGATCATATCTAACAGATTCTGAATCTTGTAATATATTGCCTCCCCAATACAACAAAACTTTAATTGACATACCTTAAAATAAACACAAATTTAATAAATTAGTACAATATATATAATATTATGAAATTTAATTATTTGTATAACAACATACCTGCAGAGAAAATATTCACGAATTCTGAAGAGAATTTGAATTTTCACGAATTCTGAAGAGAATTTGTTCGAAAGCCGAAGAGAATTTGTTATATTTTAAAAGGAGTAACATTTCAGTTTTATAGACAAAGTTTTTGATTATTGTCGCCATCTAAAATGGCGACATTAAATAAAAAAATATTTTTTTTTGTCGCCATCTCAGATGGCGACAATATTTAAAAACAAAAAAATTTCTGTCTTTATATACCGACACCGGCAAAACAATTATTTTTTAATATAATGTCGCCATCTAACATGGCGACATCTTTTAAAAAATTAAAAGATGTCGCCATGTCAGATGGCGACTTCCGAAAATAATATTTTTTTAGATTTTATATGGAAGTCGCCATTTCAGATGGCGACTTCAAAAGAAGTCGCCATCTGACATGGCGACATCAAAAATTCTAGTTTTTTTTAATAATTTTTGTATAAGTCGCCATGTCAGATGGCGACTTCAAATGAAGTCGCCATCTGACATGGCGACATCGAAAAATAATAGTTTTTTTAATAATTTTTGTAGAAGTCGCCATGTGAGATGGCGACTTCAAATGAAGTCGCCATCTCACATAGCGACTTAGGTTACTTTAATAATAGAAAAAAAAAACGATTATTTTGTTAAATAATTTAATTTTTTCGAATATTTAGTTAAAAAACCCCAGAGTTAGCTCTCTTTAATATTGTTTTGTAGTATTATGCTTATTAATTAACTTTGAAACATGCAGTTAGCTTTCTATAGAGGGGAAGATGTTAAATATTTTTTCACATATTACGAAACTTGTGTTGGATTAATAATAATTGGATTATTGGGTTAATAATAAGAGCCCAATAATTATGTTATATTTTGTTAATGAGAACAAAATTATGGTAAGTTATTATGAAAGGCAATTAGGCAAAAGAAATCCCACATTGAGATTATGATACACTTATGGTTTGTTTATAATGAGATATAAATCAATAGAGTGTAGTTAAGTAGTAAAGATGGGTGCCCCTCGCGCGCCGTCCGTCCGTCCGCTCCGCTCGGCACGTCACGTCACGTCACGTCTCGACTCGACTCGACTCGACTCGACTCGCCGCGCCGCTCCGCGCGTGTCGCTGCCGCGAAGGCAGTCCTATCTTTTTACTACAATGTTAAGTGTTGAGACTTTTCATCTAACCCACTATGCATTGTCATTTAAGTTGTGGCCTTTGGTAGGTCTGCTGTTGCAGCTATATAAGCTGCTCCAGCCTCATTCTTTATCTCATCCCGAATTTGCATTTGCATATCATATCATCTTCTTGAGAGTACTATACACTTCTTAGTGTTCGAGTGAGTCTGTCTGGGTTTCTGCTTCAACCCATACAGAGGTGTTTGGGACGTTGTACCTTGGAACTCTCTTGTCCAGGAGGCCAGAAGTTGTAGGCGGGCAATTTAGAGTTTACGGGCACACGGTTTACTGTGGCCTCGTCCAACAACAAAGTTTCTGCCCAGTTTATTTAAACTGTTTGTTGTAAGTTTTTTACTGTTTCGAGTATTTTATTATAACAGAGTATTTGTGATCTTCTTATGCTTTGTCTATTTGTTTTTCTAAGAAACAGAACCAACAATCGTAAACTCTAAAATTCTTTGTTTGTTTTGTTCTGTTTTATCAAAACTCAGCTTTCACATTTACTTAAGATATTGTTCATGAATTTTTCAAAGGTTTAAACTTACTGTTTAAAAAACTGCTTTGATATTATTTGTGCTCTCCTATTTGTGTTCTGTTTTAGCTAATGGCTCATCAGTTTACCCAACCACCTGCTGTGAATAATGAGATTCCGGTCATCAAAGCTAGCGGTACTGAGGCCGCAATGCCAATTCTGAGAAGTCCAATGCCGTTTTCTCAATTTGAGAAACCGGAAAAGTTCAAGGGTTCCAACTTTAAACGTTGGCAACAGAAGAAGATGTTCTTCCTTACCACCTTGAACTTGACCAGGTTTCTGAAGGAGGATAAACCGGTGGAGGACAAAGAGGATCCTCAATCTGCTGTGATAGTTGAGTCCTGGATGAGTGCCGACTACCTTTGTCGTAACTACATACTGAATTTTCTTGACGATGCACTTTTAATGTGTATTCCCCCAAGGAGACTGCTAAGAATCTTTGGGAATCGTTAGAGATAAATTACAAAGTTGACGACGCAGGCGCAAAGAAATTTGTAGCCGGGCGATTCCATGACTATCGAATGGTAGATGGCAAGAGCATTGTTGAGCAATGCGAAGAGCTGCAGCTGATATATCATGAACTTGCTGCCGAAGGTATGGGGCTAAATGATGCTCTCCAAGTGGCAATGATGATTGAAAAATTACCGCCATCTTGGAAGGACTTCAAGAGCTACCTAAAGCACAAGCGAAAGATTATGAGTCTAGAGGATCTTATCAGGAGGCTGCGCATCGAGCAAGACAACCGAAAAGTTGACAAGAAATAATTTGGAATAATTTCCAAGCCAACGTGGTTGAAGTTGGGGACAACTCCCATGGGAATAAGCGCAAACGTACTTTTGAACCCAAGGGAGATACTCAGACAAGAAGGTTTACCGGTGACTGTTATGTGTGTGGTAAGCCTAACCATAAGGCCAAGGACTGCACTCAACGTCAAAACAACTGCACTCAACGTCAAAACAACTGCACTCAACGTCAAAACAATGACGGTAAGAGGAAGATAGTCCCTTACAAAGGCAAAGGCAAAGGCAAGAGGCCTGCACATGCCCACATTGCTGAGGACAATCTGAGCTCTGACATGGATGACATGCATCTGAGTGCTGTGGTATCGGAGGTGAATCTTGTTGGAGGGAACTCCAAGGAGTGGTGGGTGGACACTGGGGCTACTCGCCACATTTGCGCCAACAAATGGATGTTTAAGACCTATCAACTGGTGAATGATGAGCACTGCTACATGGGAAATTCAGCAGTCTCAAAAGTTGAAGGCAAAGGGACGGTTGTGCTAAAAATGACTTCCGGAAAAGAGTTGACTCTTACCGAGGTGCTCCACGTGCCAGAGATCCGAAAGAATCTCATCTCCGGAGCAGTGCTGAACAAGAAAGGCTTTCGGCTCGTGTTTGAGTCCGACAAAGTTATTCTGACCAAGGGTGGTATGTTTGTAGGCAAAGGCTACTTGGCCAATAACCTCTTCAAGATGAGTGTAATGGCTTTAGCTCCTAAGGCTAAGTCTAGTGTAGATGTTGAGGTTGATGTTAATGCAGCAAATGAGGCTGGCACAAGCAAAAATAATGTAATGACTGTTGCCAATGTGGCTAATAAAACTTTAAAGTTTGATTATTCTTGCGAGTCTTTACATTTGTGGCATGGTAGATTAGGACATGTGAATTATAAGTCCTTACAAAGGCTAATGTCTCTTAATCTATTGCCTAAATTTAACATCAATCATAAACACAAGTGTGAGACTTGTGTAGAGGCCAAATTAACCAAGTCATCATTCCACTCAATTGAGCGAAGCACTGAACCGTTAAACTTGATTCATACGGATGTATGCGATCTAAAGTATGTACAATCTAGAGGCGGTAAAAATTATTTCATAACATTTATCGATGATTGTACAAGATATTGTTATGTCTACTTAATGAGAAGTAAAGACGAAGCAATTGATATGTTCATTCACTATAAGAATGAAGTTGAGAATCAACTTGATAAAAAGATTAAAATCCTTCGAAGTGATCGAGGCGGTGAATATGAGTCACCATTTGCACAAATATGTGCTGAGAGTGGCATTATTCATCAAACAACTGCGCCTTATTCTCCCGAGCAAAATGGTATTGCTGAAAGGAAGAATAGAACGCTTAAGGAAATGATGAATGCAATGCTTATAAGTTCCGACTTACCTCGAAATTTGTGGGGAGAAGCTCTGCTTTCTGCCAACTATGTGCTAAACAGAGTACCACATAAAAAGTTGGATAAAACGCCTTATGAATTGTGGAAAGGTCGTGCACCTAGTTACAAGTTTTTAAGGGTTTGGGGCTGTCTAGCAAAGGTACCAATTCCTCCTCCTAAACGGACTAGGATAGGACCTAAGACAGTAGATTGTGTATTTATCGGATATGCGCAAGATAGTAGTGCCTATCGTTTTCTGGTGCATAAATCAGATAATGCAGAAATGCATGTAAATACTATCATTGAGGCTAGGGATGCTTCGTTCTTTGAGGAAATCTTTCCCCACAAAACTCCGATAATGCCTGAAACCAATGTTGAGAGAAATGTGGGGGATAGAGAATCTCAAGAGAATGTAGAATCGCCTAGACGAAGCAAAAGAGCGAGAAAAGAGAAATCTTTTGGCTCGGATTTTCTAACATATCTGTTGGAAAAAGATCCGACTACTTTCAAGGAAGCAATGTCTTCACAAGACTCTGATCTTTGGAAAGAAGCGGTGAACAGTGAGATATAATCTATCTTACATAATCATACTTGGGAACTAGTGGATCTTCCTGCAGGTTGTAAACCACTAGGCCACAAGTGGATCTTCAAGAGGAAGATGAAAGCTGATGGTACTGTAGATAAGTACAAGGCTAGACTTGTAGTCAAAGGCTACAGACAAACTGAAGGTGTTGATTATTTCGACACATACGCTCCTGTATCCCGGAAAACATCTATAAGGTTGATAATTGCATTTGCTGCATTATATAACCTAGAGATCCATCAAATGGATGTTAAAACGGCTTTTCTAAATGGAGAGTTAGAAGAGGAGGTTTACATGGAACAACCTGAAGGGTTTGTAGTTCCAGGTAAAGAAACGAAGGTGTGTAAACTTGTGAAATCCTTGTATGGATTAAAACAAGCACCTAAACTATGGCACGAAAAATTTGATAGCGTCATGCTTTCAAATGGGTTTAAAACAAACCAATGCGATAAGTGTGTCTACGTGAAAGGAGACAATACAAACTATGTAATAGTATGTCTATACGTGGATGACATGATAATTGTTGGTAATAACGATAACATCAAAAGTACCAAGAAAATGTTGTCACGGAATTTTGAGATGAAAGACCTAGGTCTTGCAGATGTGATTCTTGGAATGAAGATCACCAAACATGCAGATGGATATTTTCTCTCCCAGGGTCATTATGTCGAGAAGATACTTGACAAGTTTGACAAGGGAAATAATACCATCGCTAGAACACCTATGGAAGTGGTGTCAAATCTTTGCAAGAATCGCGGAGAAGGTGTGCAACAACTTGAGTACTCTAGAGTCATAGGCAGTCTAATGTACCTCATGGATTGCACTAGACCTGATATAGCTAATTCTGTCAATACATTGAGCAGATATACGAGTAATCCCAGTTATGAGCACTGGAAGGCAGTAGTTCGAGTTCTTAGATATCTAAGATATACTTCTAACTACGGACTACATTATACGAGATACCCAGCAGTAATTGAAGGGTATTCAGATTCGAATTGGATATCGGACTCCAAAAATATAAAATCTACGAGTGGATATATATTTATAATTGGCGGTGCTGCTATTTCATGGAAATCATGCAAACAGACATGCATTGCTAGATCAACTATGGAATCTGAGTTCATAGCTTTAGATCTTGCGGCAGAAGAAGCTGATTGGCTTCGGAGTTTCTTGGAGGATATTCCAATGTGGTCAAAACCAATGCCAACCATTAGTTTGCACTGTGATAGTCAGTCAGCTATGGGAAGAGCACATAACAATGTGTATAATGGGAAATCACGACACATTCGTCGGAGACATAAATCCGTGAGAAATTTACTAAAAACCGGTGTCATTTCTTTAGATTATGTGAAGTCTAAAGAAAACATTGCTGACCCATTTATGAAAGGTCTGACAAGAGACTGAGTAGAGGTTTCATCGAGGGGAATGGGGTTGAAGCCCATGAAATTGATTTCCAACCATGATGGCAACCCAACCTGAATTGTAAAATCCAATTTGCAGGTTCAATGGGAAAACCAAATTGTGGGGGGGATCGAACAAAGCACTCGGGAAATTGAGTTCCTTACCTATTCCTGTGATGAAAGAGTGATAGACCTGTACTTTGGGAAGGCTGAGCTCATGCTCTTAATGATTCTTCTATCTCGAGATGATAAAGTGGGGTATTACAGGATACTCTTTAGGAGAAATCACCTATGTCGAATGTGAAGGGGCCGCTTCTATGAGATGACCTGAGGGCTAAATCTCTAGAGCATTCGATGAAACATCCAAGGCAGTCCAGGGCCAAAATGGACAACAACGAAAGAACCAATAATAGTGTGGAGATGAAGCTGTGTGAGTATTGTTGTCTTGTTATACATAAAACGTCGAACAGTTCAAGGCATCGCGTCCACTGGTTGACAAGTATATCCGATGATATTTTACTAAGGAAGGTTCAAGGTTAATCACCACCTATCCTGATGCAGTGGATTCTCAAAGTACTCTCAAATCTTCATCTAGGTGCATTGTGTAATTTTTTCGCCATATTGCATTCATGTGGGGGATTGTTGGATTAATAATAATTGGATTATTGGGTTAATAATAAGAGCCCAATAATTATGTTATATTTTGTTAATGAGAACAAAATTATGGTAAGTTATTATGAAAGGCAATTAGGCTAAAGAAATCCCACATTGAGATTATGATACACTTATGGTTTGTTTATAATGAGATATAAATCAATAGAGTGTAGTTAAGTAGTAAAGATGGGTGCCCCTCGCGCGCCGTCCGTCCGTCCGCTCCGCTCGGCACGGCACGGCACGTCACGTCACGTCTCGACTCGACTCGCCGCGCCGCGCCGCGCGTGTCGCTGCCGCGAAGGCAGTCCTATCTTTTTACTACACGGATTTCTGAAATGACTTTTCATATGCCTGACTTTTCATATTCTGCTGAGTATTAAGTTTGAGACTTTTTACCTACCTGCAGAATTGATGTCAGATTTAAGTGTGAGACTTAAATCCGAAATGAATATGATGTTAAGTGTTGAGACTTTTCATCTAACCCACTATGCATTGTCATTTAAGTTGTGGCCTTTGGTAGGCCTGCTGTTGCAGCTATATAAGCTGCTCCAGCCTCATTCTTTATCTCATCCCGAATTTGCATTTGCATATCATATCATCTTCTTGAGAGTACTACACACTTCTTAGTGTTCGAGTGAGTTTGTCTGGGTTTCTGCTTCAACCCATACAGAGGTGTTTGGGACGTTGTACCTTGGAACTCTCTTGTCCAGGAGGCCAGAAGTTGTAGGCGGGCAATTTAGAGTTTACGGGCACACGGTTTACTGTGGCCTCGTCCAACAACAAAGTTTCTGCCCAGTTTATTTAAACTGTTTGTTGTAAGTTTTTTACTGTTTCGAGTATTTTATTATAACAGAGTATTTGTGATCTTCTTATGCTTTGTCTATTTGTTTTTCTAAGAAACAGAACCAACAACTTGGACTTGAGTCATTTCAAAGTAGAGATTGACTCTTACCAGCTGGGCTAGACTCATTAGCTCTTCTATAATATAGTTTATGTATATGTTATAGCATAAGCATTAATCACATGGTAATTAGCCTTTTATAAAAATATTTTTTATGGTGTAGTTTTATGTGTTAAAATTATTTATTTTATTGTTTGTATGAATAATTCTTATTGTGTTAATTATATATAATATTGAGTTAAATAATTTAGTACATTAAAAATTTAACCATATGTTCGTGTTATTTATGGTTTCATGCAAATTTATATGAGCATATTTTGTTAAATAAATTAAATGTTGGGAGATCCATATAGTTTTAAAAATAATTAGGAAATAATCACATCATCTTTAATTATGTAAAATTATATATAAAATAATATTATGACATTAATTATAGTTAGTCATATTGTACATGACAGATTTTCCAACATAACTTTTATTATTATTTGTATACTTTATTATGATAGAATGTCAAACCATCTTCATATTTAAGGGTGAGCAAAAGTTCGGTTTAACCGATCAAACCTATCGAACAGAATAAATTCGGAAATTCTGTTTGGTCAATTCAGAAGTTCTGTTTTAATTTTTTAAAATATCGGTTAAATCGGTTCGGTTAACGGTTTTGGTTTTAAAAATATCGGTTAACAGACTTAACTGAGTTTTATTTTTCAATTTTTAGTTTATTTTTAAAATCGGTGTTAATCTATTTTTTTAATTTTTTCAAAAATATCGGTTAATTCGGTTTCCGACCGAATTCACTGATATTTTATCGGTTCGGTTTGTTCGATTTTGTAAAAAAGTTCAATTGGTTCGTTTTGTAAAAACAAAAACCACTTTTTCGGTTTCGGTTCGGTCGGTAACCGAATGCTCACCCCTATTTATATCAAATCATATTTTCTATTTACTCACATTAATTAAGAAAATGAGCATAATTTGATATTTTATCATGTAGTTATTGTGGATTTAATTGAGTAGAACTTTAGCCCACAAACAAGTGTTAATGTCACTAGATCATATTTATAAGCATGGTTTTAAATTGGTAAAACATGAATTATGTTCATTAGTCTCATTTTGGATATAAGCATGTACGCTGATTTATATAAAGTTATGCAATCTGTGAAAAATTAATGTTAAGTGTGATATTCCGGAACTAAGTGTTGTAACTATAAAGTCTGGAAGGAGAAAATTATTCTTCATTTAGGGTGGTTGGTCATTGATTATGCCATAAAGAAATACGAACCACCTACAATTACTGTAATTAACATTCATGATGAGGTTGATCTTTATGAAAAATGGGAACAATCTAATCGTCTATGCGTAATGTTCATAAAGACTAAAATCTTTGCTGTTATTCAAAGTTCTATTGAAGAGCATAAAAATATCAAGGCATTACTCAAGGCTATTGATGAGCAGCTGAAAAATTATGAAATTTTCATCCACGAGGATCACTACTATGAAATGTGTGTGTGAGCACATCAAGCAAGAATGGACATTGTTGCTCAATTGAGGACTCTTGATGTTGAAATGTCATAGTATTTCCTTGTTCAGTATATTTTGAATAATCTTCCATGTTAATATGGACCCTTCAAAAGATATCTTATAACACGCATAGGACAAATGATCAATTAATGAACTTCTGACCATGTGTGTTCAAGAGGAATGAAAATTGACAATGGAAATAGCTGAAAATGCATTAATGACAACGGAAAGAAATGATGTAATCCATGCCAAATGGAAAAGGAAATGTAAAATACCGCCCCAAGGTGGAATTAAGGAATCCAAGTGTTTTTTCTGTAAAAAGAAGGGACACATGAAGAAGGATCGTGTCTGGTTCTACAATCCATATTTCGAATGCCTTGCAGTGTATGTGGAACCTAAGAAAACCAGTCGATAGTGAGCAATGCATTTATTCATAAAACAAGATTTGCTCATACACAATGCTATCACAAAAATAAATATCACCTCAAAATAATAATCATCGTCATACCATCATCCCACCAATAGATACCATCGATATATTGTGACAATTCAACTGCAGACATAATGGCTAAGAACAACAAAAATGTTAGTTGAATCATGCATATCAACATCAAGTATCTAGCCATAAGGGAATATGTTAAAGATAAAACAATGGTTATTAAACACGTTAATACTGAATTGATGATTTTTGATCCTTTGACAAAAGGCATGTCACCATTAAAATTTAACGGCCGTGTAGATAGAATGAGATTTGGTTCCTTTGTACGATTTTCGTTGTAAGAACGAATGTTAATGAAACTCTAATTGTGACGTTTTCTTATATTTTTTGTTTTGACTCATGTACACATTTATTTTGAGAAATATCATTAATGTTTAGATCTTGAATAAGCATATGGTTTATTCATTCAAATTTTCGTTCAATCTGATCTAGAATCATTTTTAAGTTTAATTGTTATTTTGAAATTTTCTAACAATTTTCGAAGTATATTAGCTTTTATGGCAGTCTGCAGCAACTTTGGAAAAAACTAGCATAACTTTTTGCTCGGATGTCCAAATGACAAACTGTTTTTTGCATTGTAAACTAGACTCGTAGAAGATCATAGCGGTATAGGTTTTGCAACCTAATTATTCAAGAGGAAAAACAGTTTATTCATCAAAGATAGATCATGTGTGCTGCCACGAGAATGCAAAAATGGACATTGTTTGAATTTTGTGAAGATAACCAAGGTTGAGTGCAATCTATCAAAAGAGGTTATTTTTGTTATCTATGCATTGCATAATTTTTTAAAAAATATTTGAAATTGATGCCTCTCATCTCTTCTTGTTTGCCATTTTTATTTATTCAAATTGTAAGGGGAGAATCAATTGAATATTTGAGGGGGAGAAAACTTTTACTTGTCTTCCTTTTTGATTCGCACAAAAAGGTGAAGAAATATGTTGTTTTAAAAATATAATTTATTGTTATGCAACAATGTGCTTTAATGTTCATATTTTTTATCCAAGTTTTGTGATCATAAAAAAAGGGGAGATTGTTGGGTTGGCATCCCGAATAATCTTGGTTTTGATATTAACAAAACTTGTTATTGTGCTGCTAACATATTTCATCAAGTGTGCAGTTCATAGATCATGATTAGAAGCTTGATGAATTCCAAAGAAAGGGCTTGAAGATATCAAGCTGAACCAAGACTCAAATCCTGACAGACCGGATTGTTTTGATCATATCTCCTAGGTCGAATATCGAAATAGCGTTCTTCCAAATAGGTTGAACAACCAACTCGAAATAACGTTCTTGCAAAGAGGCGCGATGCCAATTAACAGCATGTTGGTCAATTTTTTCCTGATTTGATGCTCAACTTACTGTAAACTAAAAAAAAATTAACATTAAATTGCTAAATATTGGAGTAGGTAAAATACTTTTAGGATGTATGTACTCAAATATATTTTCCGTAATATTCGTAATACTAATAATAATAATAGTTAAAAATACTTATTTAGTTGGGTTGGCTTACATGATAATGTTGCATTAACTTAACTAATAGAGATGATTCAGCCCAAACCCTCGCATTAACAACCGATTAAGATATTATTTTTTTCTATTCGGTTGAGGTCAAACCCACGTATCAACAAAAAATTTAAAAATATTTAAACATTACTATTTATTAGAATAGTAAGAATAGTAATGCTTAGCTTCTTATTATATAGGTATAATATACATTGTATATCGCTAAAGTAATAATTTTACATTTCATCGAGAAAATGTTTTATGACCAAGCACTGAAACATCAAAACGTTGGCATTTACTCAAATACATGGAAATCGAATACTTACCACTAAAAGTTTAACAAAGAAGCAACTATAAAGCTGGTGGAGTGGCTATAACCATCAGAGGAAATTTCCTATGGACTGCGATTCCATTGATTTCAGTCATATCTAAATCCTGCCCACTTTCTCTATTTGGCAATACTATGTCAAAATTATGCACCAGTTTCGCCAACGCAAGTTCATAAATGTTGATGGCAAAGGAAACACCGGGACAACCTCTTCGACCAGCACCAAATGGAATCAACTCAAAATCTAGCCCTTTGTAGTCGACGTTCCTGTCCAAGAATCTCTCAGGGCGAAATTCTTCGGGATATTCCCACAATGAAGGGTCTCGCCCTATTGCCCAAGAATTGATGATGACTTGTGTGCCAGTTGCAATGTCATATCCCATTATTTTGGTGTCTTTGGTTGACTCTCGAGGGACTAGCAATGGAATTGGAGCATGTAGTCTTAGGCTCTCTTTGATTACTAATTTTAGATATTGCATTTTTTCTAAATCATTCTCTGTAATCTCTTCTCTTGTTTCGCATATGGCTCTGACTTCATCCTGTAGTTTTGCCATGGATTCAGGGTGTCTTAATAGTTCTATTACCGCCCACTCTATAGCAGTATATGTTGTATCGGTTCCAGCAGCAAATACATCCTATCATTAATAATAAGAATTAATACGCAAGTCAAATATGTGCTATCAACGTGTATTCTGACCAAAAACATAATCAATAATATCTTATTGCCAAGATCTCTTAGCACTTCTGGCATAATCCTCTCTCCTATTTGGGAGGCCTTGAGTTAGCACATTTCCTCACTCCTATAGTTGTACTAAAAAAAATCTTATTCGTGAACTCCACACCGAGATTACACACTCATCCATAATTTCATGTTAAAAAAAAAACTAAATATTGAATCTCCCGCGGCATAACTATAATATACTTTTGCACAGTAACCATTTCTCTTTTGACAATCACTAACTTCTGTCTTTGCTATTAATTAATTTGGGAAAATTGTAATTTTGATCTCTCTGATACCCAAACGGGTCAAACCCATAAAAACAGCTCATAGATCGGCTCTAGTTCATCCGGACATACCTGAAAAGTGGCCGGATCAACACATTGAGCAAGTTTCATGAGCTCGCCCACGTGGCCTTGGGCGAGGTGGGCGAGCTGAGAGCTCGCCCAAGGGCTATTTGGGCTACATCCAAGCTCGCCCATGCGGGGAGGGCGAGCTCATGGAGCTCAACCAGCACACCTTGGGCAAGCTCCAAGCTCGTCCAAGGAGGGCGAGCTCCAAGAGCTCGCCCAAGGCGGTCTTGCCGACGAGCTCGCCAGCTCGTCTCGATTGTTCGGTCTTGTTGGTCCTTCCGAGCTAAGTCACCATAATTCCCAAGCAACCTCACTAGTCAAGCATGTCAAACTACCAAAATTGTCAAGCTCTAAGCATGCCTAGCTCCCAACATACCAAGCTCTGAGCATGTATAGCTCCCTACATGCGTAGCTCCCAGCATGCCTAACTCCCAACATGCGTAGCTCCGCGCATACCTAGCTCCGAGAATGCCTACTTGCCAACATGGGTAGCTCCCAGCATGCCTAACTCCCAAACATGCCAAGCTCCAAGCACGCCTAGCTCCCAGTATGCCTAGCTCCCAACATGCATAGCTTGCCTAGCTCCCAGCATGCATAGCTTCCAGCACGCCTAGCTCCTAGCTCCGAGCATGTCAAGCTCCAAGCATGCCTAGCTCCAAGGAAGCCAAACTCCTAGCATGCCTAGCTCCCAACATGCATAGCTTACCTAGCTCCAAGCATGCATAACTCCTAACATATCTAGCTTTGATCATTCCTAGCTCCTAGCTCCGAGCATGTCAAGCTCCAAGCATACATAGCTCCTAACAAGCCAACAACTTGGTTTAGGCAAACTAGCGGGCGAGCTCAGAGCTCGCCCGTGCCACCTACCAGGCGGGCTCAAAGCTTTGCCCGACGGCCTTTCTGGTCCATATTAGCCTTCCCAGGCAACTCCACTAATCAAGCATGCAAAGCTACCAAGTGTTAATACGTCTCCTCTAGGGAAATAAGCCTTAAAGGTTCGACAAAGATCTTGAGTGACCTCGGTAGTGATATGAAATCACGAAGCATAATGGTCCATCACCTATTTTCATGTGATGGTTCTGTAAGGCATCTAGTGTGGTCCCCGATGTTCCCCTCGGGTAGTATAACTCATGGTGAGAAACCTAATTTCCTGGTGGGCATGGTGGCGAGCTAAGATTCTAATTGGTATGGACGAGCTAAACTTTATAGCATGGCCTCACAAATCAGATTCAATGTAAAACTCATATCTCCAAGTACATCGGATCACAAAAAGCTGCAAGCATATCGTACGGGGAAAGTGACATCATACTGGTCCCCAGCATAAATCTGATCCTAAAGGCTGCAAGCATATCGTACGGGGAGTGTGACACATACTGGTCCCTGACTCTCTCTGAGACCCTGGTCCCCACCCTTAGCTTCAGAAGATGTCCCCTTGGCTCCTGACATGCGGTTAAAGGTTGTCTCCCTTCCATCTCCCTATAAATATAAGGTTTGTTGATGAGAAAAAGGTATTCACTCTACTAATAACTTCAAGTTCATCTCGTTACTCTGCCCTTCTTTTCCGATTTCTGACTTGAGAGTCGGAGGGGACCCGACGGGACATCCTTTCGGCTCCCTTCTCACACTTGTTCGTGATTTCAGGCCTCACCAGCACTTGGAGCTGTTATCGGAGTTGCCACTAGCACCCTCCGTCCGCCGGAAAGAAGACATCTCATTTTTAGCAAGCATCATTTGACGCCGTCTGTGGGAAACTTGAGCAAAGACGTAGAGTCAGGTGGTAGCTGAAATAGTGGAAGGATGAATATGGTGGAATTGTGCCCATAGTAAGGAAGCTAAGGACTTTCTCCAATTGACAATGTGGGAGGCGTCAACTTGTAACAGCTGCAAAGTTCATCAACAAGACTTTAGGGGAGATCATAAGTAGGGAATATGCACACCTCATCCCCCAACGATCATCATGGGATATCATACTTTGGAGAAAAATGCTCACAAGGTGGTCTACGAAACTACTCAAAGAATTAGCTGGCAAAGTCACTTTCGAGCCATCCAAGCTTGAGGTCATCCTTAGCTTTCCAACATTAGCTCAACAATAACGCCCTAGTGGGAACTCAACCTTAGTTCCCATCGGTGAGCTCATTTTTAGCTCCCCAACATGAGCTCATCCTTAGCTCGATGGATGCCATCCTTAGCTCGAGGGACCAAGTCATACTTAGCTCGGTGCAGGTTAGCTTCTCATCTTGAGCTCATCCTTAGCTCTCTGGAACCAAGATTCAAACAACCCCTCCGGCGATAGACTTGAAAAACAGTGGGCGAAAGACGTTGAGATGTCATGAAAAAGAGAAAGTAGAAGAGCAGACACAGTGGGATCCCTTGTGTAATAGAGGAATGTCAAGCGACCTGGTGATGAACTTGGGAGACATTAAGAACATCTAGTCGAGTTCATCACAACAATATGGAGAAAGCCCTAAGAATAATGTAATATTCCCGAAATAATTAATTACAATTTGGGCATTAATTATGATTATATGATTATTTATGGTGTTAATTAATTTAATGTGTTGGAATTAATTATAATGGCGAAATGCTTAGTCACATGGTGGGCGTGACCTGGTAATGCATTTCAGGGTGCATGATGTGCATGTTGGGAAATTGTGTGTTAACATGGTTTATTTGTGTTGGTTGTTAATTATTTGGAAAGCATGGATTTAATTGAGGTTTGGTGCAATTTGGTAAAATGCTTTTAAAATATCATGTTGGGGTATTTTATACATCATGTTAAGTAATGGGGTACATGTTTAATTATAACCCCCTTTATACCCCACTTTACCCTTCTCACTTTACCAATCTCACTCTTCCAAACCCTATCCCCAACCCATTTTCGTTTTTGGCTAAAGGAGGAAGGAGAAATCTTTACAAAAGCTTGGTTTGTGAGATTTTTAGTGAGATTTGGAGTCCATAAGAGGTATGGAATCCTCCTTGATGTTTTAATGGTGTTTGGTTTGGATTTGAAATGGTATTTGTTGTTTTGAAATGGGTTTGTGTTGGGTTGGTATTGGTTTTGGTTGGGTGTTACATTTTTGGTTGTTTTAAGGTGTATGTTGAAGGTTTATGGTGTTTTTATGTTATTGGTTTGTTGGTATATGTGTTGGTGAAGTTGGGGAAGAAAATATGGTGCAAAAATGGTGGTTTTCGAAGCCCAGGCAGTGGCGATCGATCGCCCGAAGCGAGCGATCGATCGCGCGCAACCAGTGCGCTCCAGAAGCACTTGGCGATCGATCGCCACATTTGGGCAATCGATCGACGGGGCTGGCGATTGATCACACCATGTGTGCTGATCGATCGCCGAGTGCAGAAAAATTTGGGTTCAGACAGTGTGATCTCGCGATCGATCGGGGCCTTGCGGCGATCGATCGCGAGTCACCAAAAAGTGTGTTTGTGGTTATTTTTGTGGGATTTTTGGTATTGGACTATTATTGAGTTCTAATATTGGTTTGTGTGAATGTGTAGAACCATCCCAGGTGGCAACACAGCCAAGGAAGTGAAGTCCTACCACATCCTACTTTTGGAAAGGTACGTAGAGAGACGTACGGGCACCCAACGGTAAATGTATCTTATATACTCATTTGAATATGCATTGTGGATGCAAGTATATATGGATTTGTGCATTGTGGATGCAAATACATGTTGAATTATGCATTATGATTGCATACGTATATGATGATTGTTTGGTGCACATCCCATGAGTCATGGTTATATAGAGTGATGATTTTAATGCTTTGACGCTGTCACTTGAAGCGATGATAGATACTTGCCGCTGTCATATTGTATTGAGGAAAGAATATTTGCCGCCAAATGTTGAAGCGATGGTATTGCCGCATGTCGCATTTGCCCGAGGTTATTCGATGCCGCTAATATGTCGAAGCGAGGGGTATTAGTGTCGCTGTCATGACAAGCGAGGTGCAATAAAATACACTATTATAATAGACTAGGGATTGGTGATTGGTGATAATGAAATTGTGTTATGTCATGACATGTGTAGAACCATTAAATAATCTGTTGATTATACTCATGAGTTATGGTACATGGACAACAAAAAAGGGAGCGTTTAAAATGCATGGGATAAATATGAAGTATTTTATTATGGTTTATGCATTTAGGCCTTATATTCATATTGTGTTGAATATGAATTATTATATGCTCATGTTCTGGGGGTTGTCCTTGTAGGTACATTTTGGCATGAAGGGGCTAAGGACGGGTTGAGGCGGTGAGCTTGTGAAGAGTGCTTTTGATAAGGAAGGACATGATTATTTTTTGTATAGTGTCTACTCTAGGAGTAGTGTAAAGCTATAGTGAATAACATTCATTTGTTAGAGAATGTAATTAATCCATTTGAAAGTCCTTAACTTTGCATGTAATTCTTAAGGCTCAAAGTCTCAACACGAACTTTTATACTCTGATAATGCATGTTAGCTCTAATTATGCCTTAATCCGCACTTAAGGAACTAGGGTCCTTACATTAGTAGTATCAGAGCCAGGTTAGAGAACCCGAGGACGAGTGAAGGGTAGCCTTATGTCACGGGATGAGAGTTTCACCCAGATTTTCTCGAACCCGTGCGGCACTTGACTAGTAACCCCGCGTTGCTAGCAAGTCAGCCTTTCTCCCAAGTTGGTTGCTAAAGTGCTAGAAAAAGAAAGAACACAAAGAGAGTTGTGGAGAATGCTTTGTATTACTTGAATGCTTGAAACTTGGATGATTACAAATGAACTCCTACCCCCTATATATACAAGTCCACCTCCTCAATGGATGGTTGTGATCGATTTGATCTAATGGTGGAGAATGACCTTCTAGGATCTTCTACACTTCTACATGTTTCTACCATGTTCTATGTACAAGATTCTAGAACATCTACATGCTTCTATAATGTCCTATGTATGCTCCACAAGATTCTAGAATCCAAAAGAATGTGCAAGTGAAGTCAAGAGTCTTCCGGGTTGCTCCAAAGTGTTCTTCAAGCTTCCAGGAGCTTCCGGAATGTCCCAAAGACCCAAAACTATGTGAAATTACAATCTTGCCCCCAATTGGAAAGAAATGAATTTGAACCTCCGTAATGCTTAGCCGGCAAGATTGGGTGCAACACTGCGGGTCGTGACATTCTCCCCCACCGAATTTGGCGACGCCCTCGTCGCCTGCACGTCACAGAACTCCTACAATCAATCTTTGTGCTCCCAGCCGCATTCTGCCTCAAGTAGACCTTTCCATTGCATGAAGTACTCGATGTATGGGTGCCGTCATATTTTCGTACCAACCCTTTGTTCGAGTACCGCAAGGACTTGAACTGTTGGGGTGGTGTCTTCACCATTACAAGGTCCTCTTCCTTGAACCCAGCCACTCGTGGCTTAATGTATCTCCACTTCTTCCCCATATTGGTAGTTGTGCCCAAGGATGCTCGAGCCAAATCAGTCTCTCCCCGTAAGGACTTGGCGGATGTATACGCTGTAGGGCTGCTCCCTATGCAGCCTGTAGCGATGTTGTGTGGTTTCATCGGCGTCCTCCGATATAGTTTGTGAGAAGGCGGGCCAATATCATTTACCAGCTTCATTGTGTGGTCCTCCTTCCTCTTGGGTTGTAGTTTCTTCGGTGGTTCCTTTGGCATGATGTCCTTGGAATCCCTAGGCACGACCTTGACCTCCATAGGCAACTTCCCCAGACCCTCACTCTTAGGCCCCTCGTCTATCTTCGGAAACATGCCATAAGTCTCCTCGTTACGTTTAAGCCCCTTCGCAAGCTCGATGGCCGACAACCTTCTCGGCCCCTTGGCCTCCCTCTTGGCCAGTATAGTGCACGGGGTGTTTGCACATAGAATATATAAGGAGTTGGAAAAGGGTAGAATACATGCTCGTACCTCATCAAGCCACTCTAGCCCAAGCACCATGTCATAGTCGTCCATGGGCACCACCGTGTAGGAGACACATCCCTGCCATTCTCCTATCGTGGTCTTCACTCTTTTGGCCGCTCCAGTAATTGGTTTGGCCGTTGTATTTACCGACTTGATTGATCCACCGGTTGGAGTGATGAAAAGCCCCAGCTTCTTCGCCGTCTCCTCTCGGATGAAGTTGTGCGTGGCTCCCGTGTCCACCAATGCCCTGACTCGTCGGCCCCTGACCAAGGCATCCACGATCATAGACCCACCCCTGGGTTCTTTGGTTGGATCCACCTTTGCCTTGACGGCATTGAGAAGTTGTAGAGATCCGATCTTCGTGCCTTCCTCCCGCGGCTCCACGTCTTCGTCTGTCAAGGCTGCTAGTTTGTTCACCATTGGGCAATTGGCCATGATGTGGTCGGCCTTGTGACAAAGGTAGCAAATCCGACCTCGATCATTGTACTTGTTGCCCATCAGTCTCGGTGCATTGCCTTTGTTGTGGTTTTGGTTTGAGTTCGACTGGTTGCCTCCCAGAACTTGGTCCTCATCCTCCTTGCTTCTGTTATTGCTGTCATTGGAGGGCCGCAACTCAATGAGGCTCTCGGCATATGCAATTGCCGTAGCCAAATCCTGCACCTGCCGGCGTTGGAGCTCTTGCCTTGCCCATGGCTTGAGACCATCAAGGAATGCGAAAAATGCTTCTCGGTCAGTCAGCTCCGGGATCTCCAAGACAATCTCTTGGAACTCCTTGATGTACTCCTTAATGGTTTTGTCGTGTGTGAGTCGCCGTAACCTACCACGAGCCTCATACTCCACATTCTCGGGGTAGAATTGACGCTTGAGCTCCGCCTTAAAATCCTCCCAAGTCTCCATGCGGCATGTGCCTCGCTCAATATCAGCGTGACGCCTCCTCCACCATAATGTTGCCGTGTCGGCCAAGAATAGAGGCGCCGTGCGAATCTTAGCCTCGTTGTCCCGCACATTCGAGGCAGCAAAGTATTGCTCCAAGTTCCACAAAAAGTTATCGAGTTCCTTGGCATTTCGATCCCCATTGTATGGTTTTGGCCTTGGAACATCGATCCGCGTTGGTGCTGTGGCCACATGATCCCCTGCGTTGGCCATTGCCCGCTTACATAGCACCATGTCGGCCTTGAGAGTTTTGAACTCTTCTTGCAAGGCCTCAACCATGCCCCTAAACTCATCGAATTGATTCTTCACATCAAAATTGAAAGAGTTAATTTGTTGGAGTACCTGACCTTGAAACTCCTCCCCCGAGGTGTTTTCTTCAAGTTCCCGCACCCTCTCGGCCACATCCTCGAAGGCTTGGGAGTGATCCGCCATGTATTGCTCCAGTCGGATCATCCGGTTCTCCATGCCACCCATAAAGTCGACCGAGGGTTCCCTTGACTGGCCTCGGCCCTTCCTCGGTGCCTTCTCCGGCTTCTCGGGTTGTTGGACCACCCCTGAGTCCGACATTCTTTCTTCTAGCAAACACCAACGAACAACCTTGAGTGCGGAAGCTTTAAGAGCCGACCTAGGCTCTGATACCACTTGTCACGGGATGAGAGTTTCACCCAGATTTTCTCGAACCCGTGCGGCACTTGACTAGTAACCCCGCGTTGCTAGCAAGTCAGCCTTTCTCCCAAGTTGGTTGCTAAAGTGCTAGAAAAAGAAAGAACACAAAGAGAGTTGTGGAGAATGCTTTGTATTACTTGAATGCTTGAAACTTGGATGATTACAAATGAACTCCTACCCCCTATATATACAAGTCCACCTCCTCAATGGATGGTTGTGATCGATTTGATCTAATGGTGGAGAATGACCTTC
Organism: Haberlea rhodopensis; assembly: GCA_907163345.1. Lineage (NCBI taxonomy): Eukaryota > Viridiplantae > Streptophyta > Magnoliopsida > Lamiales > Gesneriaceae > Haberlea > Haberlea rhodopensis. The sequence goes on along the minus strand of CAJQUN010000431.1, from coordinate 282,275 downwards.
TAGGATCTTCTACACTTCTACATGTTTCTACCATGTTCTATGTACAAGATTCTAGAACATCTACATGCTTCTATAATGTCCTATGTATGCTCCACAAGATTCTAGAATCCAAAAGAATGTGCAAGTGAAGTCAAGAGTCTTCCGGGTTGCTCCAAAGTGTTCTTCAAGCTTCCAGGAGCTTCCGGAATGTCCCAAAGACCCAAAACTATGTGAAATTACAATCTTGCCCCCAATTGGAAAGAAATGAATTTGAACCTCCGTAATGCTTAGCCGGCAAGATTGGGTGCAACACTGCGGGTCGTGACACTTAGCATGGTTGGCTAGGTGGTTACATTTGGGCATGTTTATGCATGTGGTGCATATTGGTGTATAAAAAAATTTGTTACACTAACTTGCTTATTATCATTCGTGTTATCTAACGGTATAGCATATGTATTGTTTTGGAATTGTTGTTAACCCTTGTGTTACAGCATGTCGGCTATGAACTTAGGGAACCTCAATGAAGAGGTAGGTGATGTAGGAAGCATGAATGCAAGTATTGGTCAGACAAATCCTTTACCTCCACCGGCTGTGGGTGTGGAACCGGTAGCTCAACTGTTACTACCTGGGGAGCTAAGTCTGACTCAATTCCTCACTTTCCACCCGCCCCGATTTGAGGGGACAGAGACAGGGGAAGAAGCTGAAGAGTGGCTTGAGAGACTGGAGCAGATATTTGTTCCGCTCCTTGTGCTAGGACGACATGGCTGAGGTTGGCGGAGTTCCAACTAGCAAATAAGCCTTCCATGTGGTGGAAGACGACGGTGATGGAATTGAGGGCTCAGGGTATGTTGATTGATTGGACTCTCTTCAGGACCCGGTTTTTGAACCGATATTTTTCTACTGCTGCGAGACAGATGAAGGAGGATGAGTTCACAAACTTGAAGCAAGGAAGCATGACTGTATCGGACTATGCCATGCACTATTCTTCATTGTTGAGGTATGTCCCTCATATTGCCACAAACGGACATGCAAAGATGAGGCACTTCTTGAAGGGGTTGCGGCCGGAACTGTTTGACAGGGTTATCACCAACAACCCCACTTCTTTCCATGATGCTCTTACTAGAGCAGAACTGGCAGAGATTGGAGTTGGGGCATATCCTAATGCTGTACCCCCACATGTGCCACCGCAGAGGCAAGTTACTGATAGCTTGGGGCCACGAGGGGAGTCATTTAAGCCCGTGGTACTTCTTCATCCTCTCGGTTCAGTGGGAAGAAATCTTTTAATCGGAAACAGGAGAGTAGGAAGAGCAATCCATTGGCCAACCGGGGGCCCATGCAAGTGAATAGAACGGGGGAAACAAGGTGTGACAATTGTGGAGTGCCACACTCGTCGATCAACTACCTAGCTTGTTACAGTTGTGGCAAGATGGGTCATATTTCTCGGTATTGCCCCAGCTGGGGAGGACAGCCAGACTTCCAGATGAATAGGCTGAGATTTGATGATATGACAGTGCATCAGAGGCAGCAGATTATGCATCGACCATCGGGAGGTCAGACAGTGGGACCGTCCCAGGGACAAGTGTATGCACTGACTAGAGAGCAGGCCCAGGCAGCCCCGGAGAAGGTGATCGCTGGTACGTGCCATTTATTTACGCACCCTGCTTTTATTTTGATAGATACAGGTGGCTCCCACTCTTTTGTATATGTTGGCTTTGTGGAGAGACACTATAGCTTTGTGGAGAGACACCATATGTGCACGTCTTCGTTACCCACGCCTCTTATGGCCTCAACACCCACCGGAAGAAATGTTGTTGCTGATCAGTTTCTTGCGGACTGCCTCATTTATTTTGAGGGCAATGAGTTGAAGGCAGATTTGATTGTGTTGGGCATGTCAGACTTCGATTGCATTGTGGGCATCGACATTCTGAACAGATATCAGGCAGTCGTGGCCTGTCGGCAGAGAACGGTTCGGTTCAGATCTGATATGGGAATACAGTGGACTTTCTATGGGAACGGTTCTCGGGCGAAGATTTCGTTGATATCAGCGATCAAAATGTCCCAGTTGTTGGAACATCGTCACGCGGGCTATCCTATCTATGCCGTGGACACGACGGGAAAGAATAAAGAGTTGAGGGTGGAGGATGTACCCGTGGTAGCAGAGTTTGCTGACGTGTTCCCGGAGGAGATCCCAGGATTCCCACCGGCTAGAGAAGTCGAGTTTGGGATTGAGTTATTACCGGGGACATCCGCTATCTCTCGTGCCCCTTACAGGATGGCATCGGCGGAGTTAAGGGAATTGAAGGAGCAGTTGCAGGAACTCCTTGACAAAGGATATATACGCCCTAGCGTATCACCATGGGGCACACCGGTTCTCTTTGTGAAGAAGAAGGATGGATCGATGCGTCTGTGCATCGATTACCGGCAACTGAATAAGGCTACGGTGAAGAACAAGTATCCTCTCCCGAGGATTGACGATTTGTTTGATCAATTGCAAGGTACAAAGTTGTATAGCAAGATTGATTTGAGGTCAGGGTACCACCAGATTCGGGTCAGGGAGGAGGATGTGCAGAAGACAGCATTTCGGACTCGATATGAGCACTATAAGTTCCTAGTTATGCCGTTCGGCGTGACGAACGCCCCAGCTATCTTTATGAGCTTGATGAACAGAGTGTTCCAACCATATCTTAACCAGTTTGTCATAGTGTTTATTGACGACATACTCATCTACTCTCGGAGTGAGGAAGAGCACGTGAAACACTTGAGGCCAGTGCTCCAATCCCCAGGGATAATCAGTTGTTTGCCAAGTTCAGCAAGTGAGAGTTCTGTTTGAGTAGTGTGGTATTCTTGGGACATGTTATATCTAGCAGTGGGATATCGGTGGATCCCAGGAAGATTGAGGTTGTGATGGAGTGGGCTGCACCCACTTCTGTGCCCGAAATATGGAGTTCTCTTGGTTTGGCCGGTTATTATCGACGCTTCGTCGAGGGATTTTCGAAGATTGCCAAGCCTTTGACGCAGTTGACCCAAAAGGGAGTACCATTCTTTTGGTCTGAGGCTTGTGAGGAGAGCTTCCAAGAGTTGAAACACCGGTTGACGACGTCACCTGTGTTGGTGATTCCTACGGAGAACACCAGGTTTGTTATTTATGCCGATGCATCGCTTCAGGGCCTTGGATGTGTATTGATGCAAGATAAGCATGGTAGCTTATGCATCGAGGCAGTTGAAGCCGCATGAGACTAGATATCCACTCCATGACTTGGAGTTGGCGGCTATTATTTTTGCCCTGAAGATCTGGAGACATTACTTACATGGTACGTCGTTTACCATTTATACGGATCACAAGAGCCTGAAGTTCTTGTTTACTCAGGAGGAGTTGAATATGCGGCAGATGAGATGGATGGATTTACTCAAGGACTATGACTGAGATAGAGTACTATCCTGGAAAAGTAAACTTGACAGCAGACGCCTTGAGTCGGAAGGTGAAGAGTACTGCTGAGGACGCCATGTATTTATCAGCTATGATGACTTCTTATTGCCATATGGGCTATGCTTTTGATGTGGATACATCACCGGTACGTGTATCGACCTTATTAGCGGAGCCAGATATTTATGAGAATATCCGGAGAACTCAGAAGGCAGATGATGAGATTCAGAGATGGTCATCGCTAGTACATCTTGGACAGCCATCAAAATTCAGAGTGACTGGGGATGGTTCTTTGAGGCTCGGTAACCGTTGGGTAGTTCGGAGTACGCCGGAGTTGAGTAGGGGAATCATGGAGTGAGCTCATAGTAGCCGATTTAGTATACACCCAGGCGGGAGGAAAATGTATAAGGATCTATGTGGTCAGTTTTGGTGGAAAAGAATGAAGCGTGATGCCGTCGCTTTCGTTAAGAGGTGCTTGATCTGCCAGCAGGTTAAGGCAGAGAGGCAGAGACCTGGTGGTGAGTTGAAGAGTTTATAGATACCAAAATGGAAGTGGGAACACATATCCATGGACTTTGTGACCCACTTGCCGAGGAGTGCTTCGGGTTTTGATGCCATTTGGGTGATTGTGGATAGATTGACACTTCATTCCCTATGGTATGACCTTCACCTATTTGAGGATGGCTCAGTTATATGTTCGAGATGTGGTAAGATTGCACGGGATCCCTATTTCTATAGTGTCGGATCGAGATCCGCGATTCACATCTCATTTTTGGGAGGGTCTTCAGTCAGCCTTGGGAACTGAGGTAAGGTTGAGCACTGCATATCATCCTCAAACGGATGGCCAGACCGAGCGTACTATCCAAACGCTCAAGGACATATTGAGGGCATGTGTATTGGAGTTCGATACTTCATGTCAGGATTCAGTGGCCTTGGTAGAGTTCTCTTATAATAATAGCTACCAGACAAGCATTCAGATGGCTCCTTTTGAGGCCCTTTATGGCAGACGATGTAGATCACCCTTGTGTTGGGACGAATTGGACCGTAAATCGGTCGGAGGACCAGAATTAGTTCGGGAAATGGAAGAGAAGGTGAAGGTGATAAGGCAGAAAATGAAAGCAGCCCAGGACAGACAGTCAGCTTATGCTAACAAACGGCGGCGACCGTTAGAATTTCAATCGGGGGATAAGGTCTTTTTGAAGATCTCACCTTTCAGAGGTGTAGTGCGATTTGGAATGCGCGGGAAACTGTCTCCGATGTATGTTTGGCCGTACGAGATCTTGCAGCGCATTGGCACCTTAACTTACCAACTGGCCTTGCCACCTTCTTTGTCTGGTATACATGATGTGTTCCATGTGTCTATGTTGCGGAAGTATAAGCCGGATCCGTCACATGTGTTGCAACCTTCCGATGTTCAGTTAGAATCCGATGTATCTTTTGTGGAACGGCATGTTAGAATTCTGGATCGAGCAGACCGCAGACTTCGGAGCAAAGTGATACCTATGATTAAAGTACAGTGGGATCGCAGGGGTGTCGAGGAGGCCACGTGAGAGACGGAGCGGCATATGGTGCAGCACTACCCGGAACTATTTTTTCTGGTATGTGATTTATGTTTAGTTTCATTTGGGTAAGTACATGCGATTTCGAGGACGAAATCTTATAAGTAGGGGAGTATTGTAATAACCCCGAAATAATTAATTACAATTTGGGCATTAATTATGATTATGTGATTATTTATGATGTTAATTAATTTAATGTGTTGGAATTAATTATAATGGCGAAATGCTTAGTCACATGGTGGGCGTGACCTGATAATGCATTTCAGGGTGCATGATGTGCATGTTGGGAAATTGGGTGTTAACATGGTTTATTTGTGTTGGTTGTTAATTATTTGGAAAGCATGGATTTAATTGAGGTTTGGTGCAATTTGGTAAAATGCTTTTAAAATATCATGTTGGGGTATTTTATACATCATGTTAACTTATGGGGTACATGTTTAATTGTAACCCCCTTTATACCCCACTTTACCCTTCTCACTTTACCAATCCCCAAATCACTCTTCCAAACCCTATCCCCAACCCATTTTCGTTTTTGGCTAAAGGAGGAAGGAGAAATCTTTAAAAAAGCTTGGTTTGTGAGATTTTTAGTGAGATTTGGAGTCCATAAGAGGTATGAAACCCTCCTTGATGTTTTAATGGTGTTTGGTTTGGATTTGAAATGGTATTTGTTGTTTTGAAATGGGTTTGTGTTGGGTTGGTATTGGTTTTGGTTGGGTGTTAGATTTTTGGTTGTTTTAAGGTGTATGTTGAATGTTTATGGTGTTTTTATGTTATTGGTTTGTTGGTATATGTGTTGGTGAAGTTGGGGAAGAAAATATGGTGCAAAAATGGTGGTTTTCAAAGCCCAGGCAGCGGCGATCGATCGCCCGAAGCGAGCGATCGATCGCGCGCAACCAGTGCGCTCCGGAAGCGCTTGGCGATCGATCGCCACATTTGGGCGATCGATCGGCGGGGCTGGCGATCGATCACGCCATGTGTGGCGATCGATCGCCGAGTGCAGAAAAATTTGGGTTCGGACAGTGTGATCTCGCGATCGATCGGGGCCTTGCGGCGATCGATCGCGAGTCACCAAAAAGTGTGTTTGTGGTTATTTTTGTGGGATTTTTGGTATTGGACTATTATTGGGTTCTAATATTGGTTTGTGTGAATGTGTAGAACCATCCCAGGTGGCAACACAGCAGGAAGTGAAGTCCTACCACATCCTACTTTTGGAAAGGTACGTAGAGAGACGTACGGGCACCCAACGGTACATGTATCTTATATTCTCATTTGAATATGCATTGTGGATGCAAGTATATATGGAATTGTGCATTGTGGATGCAAATACATGTTGAATTATGCATTATGATTGCATATGTATATGATGATTGTTTGGTGCACATCCCATGAGTCATGGTTATATAGAGTGATGATTTTAATGCTTTGCCGATGTCACTTGAAGCGATGATAGAATACTTGCCGCTGTCATATTGTAGCGAGGAAAGAATATTTACCGCCAAATATTGAAGCAAGGGTATTGCCGCATGTCGCATTTGCGCGAGGTTATTCAATGCCGATAATATGTCGAAGCGAGGGGTATTATTGCCGCTATCATGACAAGCGAGGTGCAGTAAAATACACTATTATAACAGACTAGGGATTGGTGATTGGTGATAATGAAATGGTGTTATGTCATGACATGTGTAGAACCATTAAATAATCTATTGATTATATTCATGAGTTATGGTACATGGACAACCAAAAAGGGAGCGTTTAAAATGCATGGGAAAAAAGGAAGTGTTTTATTACGGTTTATGCATTTACGCCTTATATTCATATTGTGTTGAATATGGATTATTATGCTCATGTTCTGGGGGTTGTCCTTGTAGGTACATTTTGGCATGAAGGGGCTAAGGACAGGTTGAGGCGGTGAGCTTGTGAAGAGCGCTTTTGATAAGGAAGGACATGATTATTTTTTGTATAGTGTCTACTCTAGGAGTAGTGTAAAGCTATAGTGAGTAACATTCATTTGTTAGATAATGTAATTAATCCATTTGAAAGTCTTTAACTTTGCATGTAATTCTTAAGGCTCAAAGTCTCAACACGAACTTTTATACTCTGATAATGCATGTTAGCTCTAATTATGCCTTTAATCCACACTTAAGGAACTAGGGTCCTTACAAATAATCAACATCCACCACCAGAGATGGGGCACCTTTGCCAGATCCCGAGGAAGACATTGAAGTCCAACGAAGCAGCGCTGAAGGGATAAATCTCATCCAAATCACAGATCCTCAGGAGCATTTAGGAGATTCGAGAAGGTGGTACTATTGCACCGATATTCCTGTGGAGTCGAGTGTAGGGTGCTCCTCGACATGATTAGTGAGATCAGTCCAGCAATGGTTCAATATGTTGGGTCCTAACACCACAGAGTCTTTCCAGGACTTTAGCTTAGCCTTATTACACCAATTTGCTCGAACTACGGAAGATCTTGATTAGTCTATCTATATGAAACGACAGGATCATGACTCATTGCGAAAGTTCAAACATCACTTCAACACCACCACCCTGAAAGTCATCATTGGCTCATCAGATGAAATTCAACCTTAGCTCAGCAAATCCGCAGCTGAAGCTCATCCTTAGTTTTGCAGCTCTGCAGGTGAGGGTTATCCTTTATGGACAATCTCCCAACAGGTCATCACCTCACGACCAAGGACACAATGAGATGGGCTCCCAACAGTTCATCAACTTGCGGTCAAGCGCCCTACTTGTCATCTATCACAACCGAGTTCCTGACCTATCAGAAGGCCAATTGAAGTTATCAACATGTATGTTCGAGCTCCCAACATATCAAGAGCTATAGCCGAGCTATCAACAAATCATCTACTTGCAGCCAAACGCCCAACATGTCATCCTTTATAGCTAAGCTATCAGCAGGCCATCCATATGGTCTAGCTCTCAGCGGGTCCTTCCCTTATGGCCAAGAGCCCAAATACAGGTCCCCAGGCTGGTTGGCTAGCAAAGACAGCTAATAAACTAAGCACATGAGATAGCTCCTTAATCAGGAAGGTTTCCGTAAACATGAAGAAAAATCATACTAAGAAAAGAGATCTACCAAAACGGTTATCAGCTCAGCTCAGAGGAGTTAGCAATCTCAATGGTGTTTACCCAACCTGTCGTGGTTACGCCCGACAGAGGATCAATCGAGCTGCAGTTACGTCGAGCTCATATGCCTTGGTTTTTCAGGGGTGTTTACCCAACCTGTCGCGGTTACGCCCGACAGAGGATCAGTCGAGCTGCGGTTACGCCGAGCTCATTTGCCTTGGTTACGCCCAGTGCCTTTCAGGGGTGTTTACCCAACCTGTCGCGGTTACGCCCGACAGAGGATCAGCCGAGCTGCGGTTACGCCGAGCTCATTTGCCTTCGTTAAGCCAAATGTCATTAAGGGGTGTTTACGTAACCTATCGCGGTTACACCCGACAGAGGATCAATCGAGCCGCGCCGAGCTCATTTGCCTTGGTTACACAAAGTGCCTTTCAGGGGTGTTTATCCAACCTGTCGCGGTTACGCCAAACAAAGGATCAGTAGAGCTGCGGTTACGTCGAGCTCATTTGCCTTGGTTATGCCAAGTGCCTTTCAGGGGTGTTTACCCAACCTGTCACGGTTACGCCCGACAGAGGATCAGCCGAGCTGTGGTTACGCCAAGCTCATTTGCCTTTGTTACGCCAAATGATTAAGGGGTGTTTACCCAACCTGTCGCGGTTACGCCCGACAGAGGATCAGCCGAGCTGCGGTTACGCCGAGCTCATTTGTCTTGGTTATGCAAAGTGCCTTTCAGGGGTGTTTCTCCAACCTGTCGAGGTAACGCCCGACAGAGGATCAGCCGAGCTGTGGTTACGCTGAGCTCATTTGCCTTAGTTACGCCAAGTGCCATTCAGGGGTGTTTACCCAACTTGTCGCAGTTATGCCCGACAGAGGATCAGCCGAGCTGCGATTACGCGGAGCTCATTTGCATTGGTTACACCAAGTGCCTTTCAGGGGTGTTTACTCACCCTGTTGCGGTTACGCCCGACAGAGGATCAGTCGAGCTGCGGTTACGCCGAGCTCATTTGCCTTCGTTACGCCAAATGTCATTAAGGGGTGTTTACGCAACTTGTCGCGGTTACGCCCGACAGAGGATCAGTCGAGCCGCGGTTATGCCTAGCTCATTTGCCTTGGTTACGCTAAGTGCCTTTCAGGGGTGTTCACCCAACCTGTCGCGGTTACGCCCGACAGAGGATCAGTCGAGCTGCGGTTACGTCGAGCTCATTTACCTTGGTTACGCCAAGTGCCTTTCAGGGGTGTTTACCCAACCTGTCGCGGTTACGCCGACAGAGGATCAGTCGAGCTGCGGTTACGCCGAGCTCATTTGCCTTGGTTACGCCAAGTGCCTTTCAGAGGTGTTTACCCAACCTGTCGCGGTTACGCCCGATAGAGGATCAATCGAGCTGCGGTTATGCCGAGCTCATTTGCCTTGGTTACGTCAAATGCCTTTCAGGGGTATTTACCCAACCTTTCGTTGTTACGCCCGACAGCGGATCAACCGAGCTGCGGTTACGCCGATCTTATTTGCCTTAGTTATGCCAAGTGCCATTCAGGGGTGTTTACCCAACCTGTCGTGGTTAGGCTCGACAGATGTCAGTCGAGCTGCGGTTACGTCGAGCTCATTTGTCTTGGTTACGCCAAGTGCCTTTCAGGGGTATTTGCCCAACCTGTCGTGGTTACGCCCGATAGAGGATCAACCGAGCTGCGGTTACGCTGAGCTCATTTGCCTTAGTTACGCCAAATGTCATTAAGGGGTGTTTACGCAACCTGTCGCGGTTACGCCCGACAGAGGATCAGTCGAGTCGCGGTTACGCCGAGCTCATTTGCCTTGGTTACGCCAAGTGCTTTCAGGGGTGTTTACCCAGCCTATTGCGGTTACGCCCGACAGAGGATCAGTCGAGCTGCGATTATGTCGAGCTCATTTGCCTTGGTTACGCCAAGTGCCTTTCACGGGTGTTTACCCAACCTGTCGCGGTTACGCCTGACATAGGATCAGCCGAGTTGCGGTTAGGCCGAGCTCATTTGCCTTCGTTACGCCAAATGTCATTAAGGGGTGTTTACCCAACCTGTCGCGGGTACGGCCGAAAGAAAAACAGCCGAGTTGTGGTTACGCAAAGCTCATTTTCCTTGGTTACGCCATGTGTCATTCAGGGGTATTTACCCAACCCACCTTGGTCACGCCAAGTGTCTTCAGGGGGTGTTTACCCAACTCGACTTTGTTACACCAAGTGCCTTCAGGAGTGTTTACTGGGCCCTTCTTGGTTACGCCAAGTGTATTCCGGGGTATTTACCCAATTTGCTTTGATTACGCTAAGTCCCCTTTGATGGTGTTTTCTCAATTTACATTGGTTATTTAAAACCTTTTTCGAGAACGCCGAGTGGCCTACCTGCAGAGGTCAATTTATCCGAGCTCTAGCCCAGCTTCTAAGCAATAGCCTAGCTTCCGAGCTCTAGCCCAGGTTCCGAGATCTAACCCAACTCCCGAACTGTAGCCCAGCGTCCGAGCTCTAGCCCAACGTTCGAGCTATTTTATGATATATTTTTTTTTGTATTAAGCACTCGCACAACATTTGGCCACGCCAGGGCAAGCTAATGAACTTGCCCAAGCTTCCTCCGGGTCAGGGGCGAGCCCATAGCTCGCCTAGCTACTTACCCTGATGATTGTTGTCCGCGAGCACACAAGCCTTTGCATTGATGGCTTGTCTAGTCAAGGTCAAGTCCTTGCATTACCAACTAGCATAGTCAAGATCAAATCCTTGCATTGCTAGTTTGTCAAGCCAAGTCCAAGTTCATGCTTTGATTAGATGCTTTGACATACTAAGAGTTTAAATTTGAAAGTTGATTACATGCAAGTTATTATCGTCTATCGACTAGTGGGAGACATTGCTCGTTTTCACATTTGATTCATCTCGGACTCAATGAGGGCAGTAGTGATACCCAGACGGGTCAAACCCATAAAAACAGCTCATAGATCGACTCTAGTTCATCCGGACATACCTGAAAAGTGGCCGGATCAACACATTGGGCAAGTTTCATGAGCTCGCCCACGTGGCCTTGGGCGAGCTGGGAGCTCGCCCAAGGGCTAATTGGGCGCGCTCCAAGCTCGCCCATGCGGGGAGGGCGAGCTCATGGAGCTCACCCAGCACACCTTGGGTGAGCTCCAAGCTCGTCCAAGGAGGGCGAGCTCCAAGAGCTCGCCCAAGGCGGTCTTGCCGACGAGCTCGCCAGCTCGTCTTGATTGTTCGGTCTTATTGGTCCTTCCGAACTAAGTCACCATAATTCCCAAGCAACCTCACTAGTCAAGCATGTCAAACTACCAAAATTGTCTAGTTCTGAGCATGCCTAGCTCCCAGCATGCCAAGCTCTGAGCATGCGTAGCTCCCGACATGCGTAGCTCCCAGCATGCCTAACTCCCAACATGCGTAGCTCCGCGCATACCAAGCTCCCAACATGCGTAGCTCCCAGCATGCCTAACTCCCAAACATGCCAACCTCCAAGCACACCTAACTCCCAGTATGCCTAGCTCCCAACATGCATAGCTTGCCTAGCTCCCAACATGCATAGCTTCCAAAATGCCTAGCTCCTAGCTCCGAGCTCCCAAGAAGCCAAGCTCCAATCATGCCTAGCTCCTAAGAAGCCAAACTCCCAGCATGCCTAGCTCCCAACATGCATAGCTTACCTAGCTCCAAGCATGCATAGCTCCCAACATATCTAGCTTTGAGCATTCCTAGCTCCTAGCTCCGAGCATGTCAAGCTCCAAGCATACCTAGCTTCTAGCAAGCCAACAACTTGGTTTAGGCAAACTAGTGGGCGAGCTCAGAGCTTGCCCGTGCCACGTACCAGCCGGGCTCAGAGCTTGCCCGACGGCATTTTTGGTCCATATTAGCCTTCCCATGCATCTCCACTAATCAAGCATGCAAAGCTACCAAGTGTTAATACGTCTCCTATAGGGAAATAAGCCTTAAAGGCCTGACAAAGATCTTGAGTGACCTCAGTAGCGATATGAAATCACGATGCGTAATGGTTCATCACCTATTTTCATATGATGGTTCCGTAAGGCATCTAGTGTGGTCCCCGGTGTTCCCCTCGGGTAGTATCACTCATGGTGAGAAACCTAATTTCCTGGTGGGCATGGTGGCGAGCTAAGATCCTAGTTGGTATGGACGAGCTAAACTTCACAGCATGGCCTCACAAATCAGATCCAATGTACAACTCATATCTCCAAGTACATCGGATCACAAAAAACTGCAAGCATATCGTACGGGGAAAGTTACATCATACTGGTCCCCATCATAAATCTGATCCTAAAGGCTACGAGCATATTGTACGGGGAGAGTGACACCTACTGGTCCCTGGCTTTGAGACCCTGGTCCCCACCCTTAACTTCAGAAGATGTCCCCTAGGCTCCTGACATGCGGTTAAATGTTGTCTCCCTTCCATCTCCCTATAAATACATTGTTTGTTGACGAGAAAAAGGTATTCACTCTACTCATAACTTCAAGTTCATCTCGTTACTCTGCTATTCTTTTTCGATTCCTGACTTGAGCGTCGGAGGGGACCCGTGGGACATCCTTCTGTCTCCCTTCTCACACTTGTTCGTGATTTCAGGCATCACCAACACTCGGAGCTGTTATCGGAGTTGCTACCAGCACCCTCCGTCCGTCGGAAAGAAGACATATCATTTTAAGCAAGCATCACTCTCTATTTATCTTTTTGAGATTTTGGTTTTCTATATTTTTAAATTTCAGCTTTAATCAAGTACATATGTTTTTTTTTTTATATAAACAACTTCTGTCATTTTTTTTGTGTGGCATTGACATAGAAAGAAGACTAAAAGTGAAAATAAAAAACCAAATTACATTCAATTTTTGACAATATAACATACCGGAATTGGTAAGAGGTAAAATATAGGACGAAAAAAATAATTTTCTCGTACTGTTATTATTAAATGGAGTTAATTTGTAATCTTGGGATTTGGAGTCAAAGTTATGAAGAATCAAGTGCTCTTGGAAAATAAAAGTCTCGTAGAATGCAAGTTTTTAATTAAATCTTTGACCAACTCTTTGTATCCAAACTAGTCTAGAATTTTCTATTGTAAGTGGGTGTTTGCAAATGCTTTTTCAAACTGCTTATCAGCTTTTCAGATAAAAAAATAGAATTTGAGCGTTTTATTTCATTACTTCTCTAAAAATAAGCAGAAAAAAAAGAAGCTGAGAAGCAGGTCATGACATGCTTTTGACTGCTTTAAGTTGTTTTGTGGCAATTTTGTTATTAATTGAAATTTATTAAGCTGTTTTTTTATTTAAATAGCAAACACTCAATGATTTTGCTTAAAAACAACTTTTTTCAACTTTAAGCAAAATCAATATAAAAGTGCTTTCAATAAGCAGTTGCAAACACGCATAAGTCTATATATATGTTGTAAGGTGAAATGGAAGTGAAGAAAAAAAAAACCAAAGTCAAAAAAATCTGTAAAAACAAAGAGAATGTGCAGTAGCAATTCTTCTTGAAAAGTTGATCAAAAAATTATTATTTCTTACTACCACGGCTTCCGCACCCAACACTTATTTCATTTTTCTGGATTAATTTAAAAATGGCAACAAATTCTGACCCTAAATTTTTTTATTACTTTCTATTAATTTGCATATGAAAAAGTTCCTAAGAAAAAACCAATTTTTGATAACAGTACCAACTATAATTTAAGATTTCTTACCAAAATGATAGCTTTTATTGAATCATCCTCGATATGACTAGTATCTTTATTTTGCCTCTGAAATTCAAGCAATATACCCACAAAATCCAACTCCCCTCTCTTTTCATTTTCTTGATCCCTATGTTCGTTAACCACTCCCTCCAAGAACTCGTCAAACTCTCTAGCAACTCTATCCACCTTAGCATGTAAACCATTTACGCGATCAATCCAAGAAAGCCAAGGAACGTAATCGCCAATACAAGAAGTTCCCAATAACTGCACAAACTCCTCCAGTAACTTTTTGAAATTATTCCCTTCTCCTTTCTTCCCATACTTCCTCCCCAGTGCAGCCCTACAAACCACACTATTTGTTAAGGATGACAACAAATCAGTTAAGTTTACTGCACGTGACGAACGACCGAGTCGCCGAATTTTATCGACCATAATCGACGTCTCTTCTTCCCTCACACGACGAAAGGACTGAACGCTTTTAGTACTAAGAAGATGAAGCACACATATGCTTCTAATCTGCCTCCAGTAATCGCCATAAGGAGCAAAAGCCACGTCCTTGGACCCATATATTAGCTTATCGGGTATGCTAGATTTGGGCCTGTTTGAAAAGATTAAGTCCTGGTTTTTCATTATCTCGCGAGCTGCATCGGCTGAGGAGGCGACAAGCACCGGAACTTTGCCGAAATGAAGTAGCATGAGGGAACCGTAGCGCCTAGACAAAGACTGGAGAGAGCGATGGGGGAGTGCACCAATCTGGTGGAGGTTGCCAATTAATGGAAGCTTTCTTGGAGATGGTGGCAGTTTCTTTCTGGGTTTTGAAGCTTCGTTGCATCTCCATTTGTAAACAAAGACGAGGAAGATAAAAAAGAGAGAAAGAGAAACGATTAATTGTGACAGAGAAGCCATTTTCTTTTAAGACTAAGAGTATTGCGGCAATATAAATCATCATATTCATTGGGATGCGAGAGAATAGAAATAAGAAACGTGTTGCAATTATTTACACATGAATAATAGATATTTCTATATATTATTATTCTTATTATTCTCATTATCTGAATACATTCTTGGGATATATTTTTCCTGGTATGCTTTTTAAAAAGGTTTTGCTAGTGTTTGACTAGCTAAAGGAATACAAATGCCTTGTTCCCACTGATGGCATTCCTATGTTTTAAAGTACAATCATAATTCAATTAATTATATGATATACATCACTTGATTTACAAGTTTTTTGTATTTGACAATACTCTACCCCTAGCGTTAGGATTTCACAACCGGAGAGATGCAGAAAATGTTCGTCTAGAAAGGATTGAGAGTAAAAACGGGAACAAAACAGAGAAGGAAGAGTACACCGAGGAGGTGGGAGGCTTCCGTACTATATAAGTAGGGGTGCTTAACGGATCGGACCGGTTTGGTCCAGAACCGGCCGGTTCCGGATCCTTTAAGCACGTAACAAGTCCGATCCGTTAAGGAAACGGATCAGATATGGTTCCGGTTCCAACCGGTTCCGGGTCGATCCGGTCTGGTTCGTTGCCTTGAATTTATTTTTTTTTATTAAGAAAAAATACCGGTTCTGGTTCAGGAATGGGAACCGGTGGTGCTACCGGTTCCAAACACACGGAACCGCTCCGGAACGATTTTTTACCGGTTCCGGAGCGGGCTAGAACCGGTTATCCCGGTTCCAGTTTTGAACCGGGCTAACCGGTTCGGTTCCACGCCGGGTTCGAATTGACCGGGCCCGATAAGCACCCCTATATATATAATATATAAGTGAGCAATTTTGTATTCAGAATTAATATGTCGTGGTTGTTTGTTAGCTAAATGTGTTCTGCCTTTTAGTTCCAAAAATATTGTGAGATATATGACTACTATCCAAGTCACTCTCTCAAAGATCAAGAAGAAATTATGCTTGGCCAAATATTATGACCGTTGGATGCAGTTGAAGAGAATTGATTCTCTGGAACAATTGCATTTGAAGAGTTATTCATGTAACTGGCATTTGAGGAGTTCTAAAAAAAGGGGCTGGATATCTCAAATGAGCAACGGGTCATTTCTGGAATTAAAAGGGAGTATATTGCTTTATCTCAATCAAGTAGTGATTGAGAGTGAATTGTGGAGTATATTGCTTTATCGCAATCAAGTAGTGATCATTAATATCGACCCATGTGGAAGTAGGCGATTTTTGGCCGAACATTTAAAAACTTGTTGTTTTGATTGTGTTCTTGTTCATGCATTCAAATTGTTGGTCTCAGGTGCGACAACATGAGACAGAAAATAGCGAAAATGAAGAATAAAAATGAACACCAGAATTTACATAGAAAACCCCTAAAAATTATTAGGGTAAAAACCACGGGCAAAATGAAAAGATTACACTATAATATTTTGTGGGTTACAACCCATTTCTATCTTTCAAAGAGAACAACACTCTAAATATAGGAGAAAACTACCCACAAATATTATAGAAATACACACTCAAATGTATATATGAGATAACACTCGATGATGGGATACTGGAATGAGGGGAAGGGAGCCCTATAACCTGCATGCATTTATTCAGCCAAGTTCAACTTGCAGTAAATGTTTGCAATGATTATGTCTTGCAATTGATTACCGACATTTCTCCCACTTGGAGATTTGATTGAGAATCAAACACATCTCCACACATCCTTTCAATCTTGTCACACCCTGCTGTTTACGCTTCTGCTAGGCCACTTGAGGATCTGCACCACTCGAACTTTTAAGTGTTAACTGGCTTTGTCAGAATACCAGCTATGTTCTCATTCGTATGGATCTTCTGCATATCCACACTCCCTTCATACACTACTTCACGAATAAAGTGAAATTGAACGCCAATGTGTTTAGTCCTGGAATGAAAGGCTGGATTCCTTTCATTGTGCAAGACACTCTGACTATCACAAAACAGAGGAATTTTCTCTTCTTTATGTCCAATCTCCTCCAGTAACATTTGAATCCATATCGTCTCCTTGCAAGCTTGAGTAGCTGCCATATATTCTGCCTCCATTGTAGATAATGCCACAATTGTTTGCAGTTTTGAAACCCAGCTTACTCCTCCTGCAAGTGTAAACACATATTCAGTAGTAGATTTTTTTTATCTGGATCAACTGCATAATCTGGATCCACATAGCCCCTGAGTGTGAAATCTGATCTTCCATAACATAATGCAGCATTCGAGGTACCATTAATGTATCTAAGGATCCTCTTAACTGTACTCCAATTAGGGGTGCTTATCGGACCGGGTCGATCCGGACCCGGTCCTAGGTTCGAAACCGGGCCGGTTAGTCCGATCCGAAATCGGGACCGGACTAACCGATCCCGAACCGGTCCGGAACCGGTTTGATACCGGACCAGATCGGTTCTACCGTTCCGGATCCGGTATCTTACCGGTTCCGGATCCATTTTAAAAAAAATAAATTTTTTTCGATAAATCCTTTCCTTTTTTCCTTTTTTTTTAAAAAAAAGAAAGAAAAAAGAAAAATCCGGTTCCGGGTTGGAACCGGTCCAACCCGGAACCGGTGGAACCGGAACCGGATTCAATCCGGTTCCTTACCGGATCGGACCGGTTCCGCCCATAACGGGCCCGGAATCGGCTGGTTCTGGTTCGAACCGGTAACCACCCCTAACTCCAATGCTCTCGTCTAGGATTCGCCATGTACCGACTGACTGCTCACACTGCTTGTGCAATGTCTGGTCTTGTACAGATCATAGTGAACATTAAACTTCCCACCGCTGATGCATACTGTACTCGAGACATTTCTATCATCTCTGCTTCACTGCTAGGGCACATCTCGAATGATAACTTGAAGTTAACTGGAAGAATGGTAGAAATTGGCTTACAATCTTGCATGTTGAAGCGTTGCAAGATTTTCTTCAAATTTATCTGGGAAAACCAAATTTTCCTGTTACTTCTATCTCGGTGAACTTGCATCCCTAGAATATTGTTTGCAGGTCCCACGTACTTCATATCAAATTCCCTAGCCAACTGTGCGTTCAATTCTTGGACTCGATCATTGTTGGGGCCTGCTACCAACATGTCGTCCACGTACATCAGCAAAATAATATAATCATCATCCCCAGATCTCTTGAAATATGCACAAGGACTTGTATGAAGTGTGTTGTACCCAATGTTCATGATATAGGAATCAAGTCTCTTGTACCAACACCTCGGCTTCTGTATGAGACCGTACAGAGATTTGTTCAACCTGCAAACAAAGTTCTCTTCGCCTATTTCTGCAAAACCTTCTGGTTGGAGCATATAGATTTCTTCTTCAAGATCTCCATGAAGAAATGTTGTATTTCACATCCAACTGCTCTAGATATAGGTCAAACACCGCACACAAAGCCAATACTACTCTGACTGTTGTAAGCCTGACCACAGGAGAAAATATCTCATTAAAGTTGATACCTTCTTTCTGAGCATATCCTTTCACCACCAATCTTGCACGATATCTTTCCACTTGGTTGTTACCATCACGTTTGATCTTATAGACCCATCTGTTACCGATGGCTTTCCGTCCTCGTGGTAGTGTAACAAGATCCCAAGTTTTGTTCATGTCCAAGGCTTCCAATTCTTCCTGCATTGCTATCATCCACAAGGATACATCAGAACTTTGAGTAGCCTCCTGAAAACTCGATGGCTCACCATCCTTCGTTAATAAACAGTATGCAATATTGCTTTCAGTAACATAATCTGAAAGCCAACCCGGTCGTCTTCTCTCGCGAGTAGACTGCCTGACTTGAGAACTTCAGACTCAACTGGTTCTTGTTCCTCGTGTTATGGTAATACCTCAGAAGAAATTTGATCTCCGTCTGTCTTATTTTCCACCTGAATTATAGTAGTATCTGAATTCAGTGTGCCTTTGTCTCCCTTCACTTTATCTTCCTCGAAAATAACATCCCTGGTGATAATAAGTTTGTGGGCAGTGGGATCCCACAAACGATACCCCTTAACACCATCAGCATAGCCCAAGAAGATACATTTAGAATCCAACTTCGATTTTTATTGTTCGTTGTACAGAACGTACACAGGACTTCCAAATGTATGTAGCTGAGGATAATCCGACGGCTTTCCAGTCCACACCTCCATCGGAGTCTTCAGATCAATCGTCACTGATGGAGAGCGATTGATAATATAACTGGCAGTCTTGTCTGCTTCTGCCAAAAATAACTTGGCTAGACCTGCAGTCTTCAACATGGCTCTTGTTCTGTCCAACAAGGTTCTGTTAATCCGCTCTGCCACTCCATTTTACTGCCGTTGTGAATTGTCTTTTGATGCCCCTCTTTGGCAGAATGCATCAAATTCATCACTTGTATATTCTCCTCCATTGTCAGTCCTCAAACACTTGATCTTCTTTTCAGAGTCATGCTCAACCCTCGCTTTGAACACTTTGAAGAATGAAAACACATCTGATTTCTTCTTGATTGGGTACACCCAGCATCTTCTAGAGAAATTATCAATGAACGAGACAAAGTATCTCGCTCCTCCTAGGGATACAACCGGTGCTTGCCAAACATCAGAATGAATCAGCTCCAAAATGCCGCTGCTCTTGGCAGTAGATGTGCCAAACTTTAGTCTGTGATGTATACTGGCAACACAATGCTCACAAAAGGCTAGAGTCACTTTTGTAAGCCCCGGCAGCAGCTTCCGTTCTGAGAGAACCTTCAACCCCCATTCTGACATATGCCCGAGCTTTCTATGCCATAACATTGTTATGTCTTCTCCCGAACTAGTCGATGCAACAACTAGTTCTGCCTCTTTGTATATTCCCCCAAAAGTATATACAGATTTGCAGCAATCTTTTCCGTCTTCATTACTACAAGCGCTCCTCTCACGATCTTCATGATCCCATTTTCGATACGGGTCTTGCAAATATTCAATTAGAATCCGAGTCACTTTACGTAGCTGTTTGAGTCATACACCGTGAAAGATCTTGAGTTTGAGTGGTAAATTTATTAATAAACAGAAGATTAAAACTGGATCAAACGAGAAACAAGGAATCATTCTTACATATGTAAAGTTCACTGGTGTGGTTCATTAATTCTGTATATTGTTGTGCATAATTCAAAGTCTGGGAGATTTGTTTACTTTCTGTCATAGTCTTGCATTTGGTTTGATAAAGATTTTCTTAACACTAAATAACATAAAGTTTGTTTGTAACTGGAAGGAATAGAAGAGAGTAGTTAACACGTTAGTTGTGATAGCTAGCAAGTGAAGTAGTATAAAAAGGGTACCATAGCCATTGGAATGGGATGTTGAAGTTCATTAATAAAATCCCTTTTCTGATTCTGATTCTTTGCTGCTCAATTCTCGAAGAAAATGAGATTAATGCATAGTTTAATATCTCGATTGAATCACTCGAACTAAGGAAAAATAATAATAGAGTTATCCCAACGAAAACGCGAATGATTAGAATTAAGAATACTTTCAAAAACTTTTGCCGGAAAGTTGAGGTTCCCATGTTTTGGTGCTAAGAGAAGATGATAAAATTGCATGCTCTCTTTGAATCACTTATACAACAACTAGCATGCTCAACACTATACCTTAGAAAGTGCTATTTACTTTGCTGTATGTAAAATTTAGAGCATATAACCTTCTTTGAATTATGTAACCAAACAGAAGAAGATGTAATTTTCAGTTCTTTACGTATAGAATCATCAACTAAACCCAAATAAATATTGACTTTTCAATTTTTTAAGGTGGTCCTGATTAGTGGGTTGTTTATATGACGTAATCCCATACGAAATAAAAGAGAGGGACAACAATAATGCATTGCAAAGAAGATAATGAGAAGTAGGTGTTTGGGTACCCATCTTGCACTAATTGCTGTGCAGTCTCGATCACCTTCTGTTGTTTACCCACAAATACACCTCTGTGTGCTCTTATTTTAAAACATAAGTTTATGCATTTTTCAAAAGAAATTTATTTATTAAAAACTGAATATATATGTATAGCTAAAAGACTTGGAATTTAGTTTTCTGGTTTTAAAGTTAAATCTTTACAATTTTCTACATGAACGATTTGCAAGAAATTTTGATTCTTGCAGATGATTCCAACCTACGCTCCCTTTTGGCAAGAAATTTTGATTCTTGCATATCTGTCATTTACAATCGAGTCCTCTCTCTTAAATATGTCTCTGTTTACATAAATGTGATATATATGAAATATCTTATGAAAATGGACCATTTTTATGTAGTATATGACCGTGCTAGACATTAAATATAAGTAATTGAAATATTGGGATAATACATTAAAACGTTCATATAATTTGGGTATATTCATGGTTCAGTCCTTAAAATATTTAGTGAGTAAAAGTTTTAAAAAAATTCCCGATTCAATCCCCGATATTAAGTCGACCGTGAGAAGCAAACAGTGATACACTTATTCGAGAATAATTTTAAAACTAAGGACTGATTTATTCTCAATTCAATCCCTAAAGTTTAAAACATATTGCCGATTCAGTCCCTCTCATTTTACTTCTTACGACCAACTTAATGTCGAGGAATAAATTTGGAAATTTTTTAAAACTTTAGGGACAAAACCATGTCGCTGAAAAATCTATGGACTAAATTGTGAGCGAGCTCAAGCTATTTTGACGTTTTGATGTATTTCCACTGCAATATTCGAATGGAATAATCAAAATAATTCAAAATTTGCAAACCCCCCTTTTCACTTTTAATGAGTGTAAGACAATTTAGTTTTCACGTCAAAATGACTTTGAACTAGACAACTATCAAGTTTGGCTTTAAAGCCAAACCTTGGCACCCGTTGAAGAAGACAATAAACTAGAAAACTTTGCAGAAAATTTGGTGCATCGAACAAGAAAGAATGTGGCGAGCATTTAAAAGTTCTTGTCCTAACACATCCAAGATTGTTAAATTATAAAACTAACCATAGAGCAATAAGAACGAAACAACACGTAAACCCAGGAAATATAATCAAATCGCATCAAGAAAGCAAATAGCTTTAAAAGTAAAAGAATAATTCTTAGGAATGATTCAAACAACACACTTTTTTGTCCCTTTTTGCTCATAATATAGAATATCAGCATAAAGATAAGGCTTTGTTCCTTATGTACTTAATTTCAAACCCAATTACGTTCAAGAAACAAAGATGTAGATGCATAGGAATCAACAAGAAAGCTGCAATAAATCCCAATTATAACTACATAAATTCCCTCAAATTGGAAAATCCCAACAAGAATTACATTCAGTTTTTTCGTCATAATCTCTGATATCAGCTTTGTCTATTGGAGTATACTTTGTTCATCGCAAGAACAATGTCGAGTAACATACAAAAGGTGTAATAATTCAAGACATTGTATTGTTTTGCAGAAAATAAAACCAAAAGATTGCATTCGAGTGCAACTATAAATAAGCACAAACAGGACATCACGGAAGAAATTTGATCTGTATACTGGCTGCAACGAGTACAAAGAGATACTTAAAGTGGTCAAATCGTTACAGGTGATTGATAGTCTAATTTATCTTGTGTTGGGGATTAAAGGCAAAACATGAACAATAAAGAACAATAATTGGAGTTGCTAAAAATATGGATTATTATTGATTTCTTTTTTAGTTACATCAAATGACAAGATTACAATATATTTAGAGGAAAGTCCTATCATGAATCTAGTATTATACATGGGTCAATATTAATGAGATACTTTCTTAGTCACTAACTATACTTGTATTCTGGTATGCATGAATGAATGTTTATGTACTATTGTATTCATGAATGAAACTTTAGATGCTTAATGAATCTTTTTAGTGCAAATTATGTTTCTAGCCACCCCTCTTAATTTGCAATCTTGAGAACATCTATTGTCTTCTCAAATTTATCCACTGCCACGGCTTTGGTAAGAAAATCGGCTGGTTGTTCATTTGTGCATATAAATTTCAAGCTAATTTGTCCTTGCCTTACCATATTTCAAATAAAATGATGTCGCAGCTCAATGTGTTTTGATATTGAGTGAAAATCGGATT
This sequence comes from Haberlea rhodopensis, assembly GCA_907163345.1. NCBI lineage: Eukaryota > Viridiplantae > Streptophyta > Magnoliopsida > Lamiales > Gesneriaceae > Haberlea > Haberlea rhodopensis. Next base: position 259,549 of record CAJQUN010000431.1, on the reverse strand, counting down.
TTTTGCCATTGGTATTGTTGACATATTATCACAATAAATTGTAGTGGACTGATTTTGAACTTGTCGTAAATCTGCGAGTAACCTCCTTAACCAAATAGCTTCACAAGTTGCATCTGTAACTGCAATATATTCAGCTTCTGTTTGTGAGAATGCAACTGACTTTTGCTTGAACTCTAGGAAATAACATTAGTTCCAAGACAAAATAAGTATCTTGAAGTGCTCTTTCTATCATCCAACGAACCCAATCATTGTCAGAAAGACATGTAAGAATAATCTCATTTTCCTTTAAATACTTGATGCCCAGATTTTTGCTTCCTTGCAAATACATCAAGATCCTTTTAGCTGCTCCAAAATGAAGTTTACTTGGCTCATTCATGAAGCTTGAGATCATGCATACAGCTTGAACAATATCAGGTCTTGTGTTCGTGAGATAAATCAATGAACCAACAACGCTCCTGAATAATTTTGAGTCAACTTTTTTAGCTCTATCATCATTCATCAGCTTATCATTTGTTGCCATATGAGTAGAAACTGATTTGCATATATCCATGTGAAATATTTTCAAGAGATCCTCGGTGTACTTTTCTTGAGATAAATTTCACCTTTAGAATGCTTCGCTTGAATTCCAAGGAAGTACTTCATTACTCCCAAATCCGTCATTTCAAATTCACTCATCATGTTTTGCTTGAAATCAATCTTCAACTAACTTTATACTGGTGCCCATATAGATCAGATTATCTACATAGAGCCACGGGATCAAGAAATGACACCTTATGTTTTGACATAAAGAGAATGCTTATTTGGACTTCGATTAAATCCATTTTTGATGAAATGACTCTCAATCTTGCTATTTCAAACTCTTGGAGCTTGCTTAAGCCCATAGAGCTCCTTCTTGAGATGATACACATTATCTTCTTTCCCTTTCACCTCAAATCCCTGAGGTTGTTGCACATATATCTCTTCTTCTAGCTCTCTATTTAGAAACACTGATTTGACATCAAGTTGAAGCACTTGCAGCTCCAATTGAGCTGCAAGTTCAAGGACAACCCGAATGGTTTCCATTCTAGCAACAAGTGAAAATGTCTCATTAAAATAGACTCCACATTGTTGAGAGTACCCCTTTGCAACAAGTTTTGCCTTGTGCTTTTTAATACTGACATCTTCATGATATTTTGTTTTGAAAATACACTTGAGCCCAATTGCACCTTTGTGCATTGGCATATCTACCAATTCCCAAGTTTTATCATATCTATTTCTTATTCTTTAGCCATTTTTCCATATTTCTTCTTTGCGGCTCACAAGTAGAAAGAGTAAAATCACAATCTTCATAAATTTCTCTTGAAGAGCACGTCTTTCTTACCGATGAATCGGGACTTGTATTTTCATTTTGAAGTGTTGAAGACTCTGGTGGACTAAGGTTAGGACTTTGAGGTGGAGATGCTTCTTAAGGTTCATCTTCAATATTAGATTGTTCGAAAAAATATCTGGGGTGAATACTTGAGAAGAATTTCCTTGCTAATTCCATGATGTCATTTCATCAAATATCACATCTCTTGAAACAACAAGCTTACAAGTCATCCGATTATAAAGGCGATACATTTTGGACTCACCACTATAGCCAATGAAAATAAATTTTTCACCATTTTCATCAAACTTATCTCTATTAAGAGCAGAGATATGAGAATATGCAATGCTGCTAATATCTTCAAATGATCAACCACCGGTTTCTTCTTATGCTATGCTTATAATGGTGTTTGACCGCTTTTGTTGGAGATCTATTAAGAATATAGATAGTTGAATGCACAGCTTTAGCCCAAAAGATTTTGGGTAACCTTTTGCCAATCATTATGCTTCTAGCCATTTATGCAATTGTATGTTTTTCCTCTCAGCTACCCCATTTCGTTGAGGACTTCTTCGAACAATGAGCTACTTATCAATTCCATTTATTTGCAATACTAATAAACTCACCTCCACGATTAGTCCAAAGGGTCTTGATCTTATGGCTACTTTGTTTTTTCATTAGTGCTTTAAATTTGAAATACTGAAAATGCTTCATACTTTTCTCCCAAAAACTAAACGCACATTATCCACCTCTGCCTTGAGATATCCTCCTCTTCCTTGTTGCTGATATCCAGAATTTTTGTGGTTTGAAAAATTCATTTTGGACTCAAAGGTTTGCTCCAGTGGTTGATTTGAATATCTGTTTATTCTTTCTTCATGCACTTGGAGTGAACTCATCAAATCATGAAAAGTATACATAAATAAATCATTAGATTCCTCTGTGGTAGCAACAATATAATCATATTTGGGGGAAGACTTCATAGAATTTTTTGGACAACTTTTTCTCTTCAATAGTTTCTTCAAGACTTCTAATTTGATTCACAATTTCAGCAACCCGAGTTAAATATATTTGAATACCTTCATTGTCTTTCTTTGACAGATTGTCAAAATCTCTCCATAGAGATTGAAGCTTTATAGATGCTACATTGTCATTGCCATGAAATCCCTCGTTGAGAATGTCTCAAGCTTGTTTGGCTTTTTTGACTCCATGAATTCTAGGATAGATGGATTTGCTCAATCTTTGATGAATAAATCTAAGAGCGCTTGCATCTTTCTTTATATTTTTTTTATAATCTTTTTGTTGAGCATCGGTCCACTCCTCATCATTATTTTTTTGTTGTGGTGGTTCTGCGAATTAATCATCCACAACCTTCCAAAGATCTATGGGAATTACAGAGAGGCTCCATTTGATTACTCCAATAATCAAAATGTTTTCGAGGGTTGATATTTTTTAAACAAAACAGTGGGAGTGTCATTTAATATAAGACCATATTAAATGATTAAAATCATAAACTTATTTTGCATATTTATATTGTAGATATCCATGGCAACCAACAACGTTACAAGCACATTATCATTGCGATCGGTCCTTGAGAAGGACAAACTTAATGAGACTAATTTCCTAGACTGGTATAGGAATTTGAGGATTGTCCTCAAACAAGAGAAAAAACAATATGTCCTAGAGGAACCCTCATCTGCTGAGGAACCTCCCTTGACCGCTGCTAAAGCCGATAGAGATGCTTACAAGAAGCATCAAAATGACGCACTTGATGTTGGGTGCCTTATGCTTGCCACCATGAACTCTGAGCTTCAGAAGCAACATGAGGAAATGGAGGCGTTCGATATGATCGAGCACCTAAAGCAACTGTACCAACAACAAGCAAGACAAGAGAGGTATGACGTCTCTAAAGCGTTATTCCAGTGTAGAATGGTAGAAGGAAGCCTAGTTGGAACTCATGTGCTCAAGATGATTGGGTACATTGAGAATCTAGAGAAGCTGGGTTTTCCATTGGACCAAGAGTTGGCCACTGACGTGATCTTGCAATCGTTGTCTGAAAGCTTCGGTCAATTTGTCTTGAATTACAATATGATTGAAATTGAAAAGACTCTACCACAGTTGCTTGGCATGTTGAGAACTTTGAAGCTAACAGCAAGAAGTCTAAGCCTACAAATGTTCCTATTGTGAATAAGAGCAAAGGAAAGACTAAAGCTAAAGGCTACAAGAAGAACAAGAAAGTCCTTGTTAAGTCTAGGCCACATGCTTCTGCACTAAAGCCAAAGGGAGGAGGGCAAAAGAGGGGAACTGTTTCCATTGCGGTGAGACCGGACATTGGAAAAGAATATCATGCAAGATCACTTGTAGATCTTGCACTTGCGCTATCACAGGCTTGGTATCAACCATCTTGAAATCCAGGAACTGTCCAACTATGAATTTATTCATGCCGGCATCCTCGGATTTGTACTTCTTTCCAACGATGTCCAAAGTTCCTTTGCTGTTTTCACAAGACAATAAACGTTATATAATTTATTGTCTAACCCATTAGGATGTAGTTCTTGCATAGGAAGTCGCTCTGATTCCATGCATCAAGAGTCGCCCTCTTTTGGGTGTCAGTCTCTCCTTCTTCAACCGTAGGAGCCACCTCGGTTAAAAACTTGCCAAACTCAGTGTGGTCAAGTAAAATAACATCTTTTGTTGCCACAGCTTGAAATCGTTCCCATTGAACTTTTCATGTCTTTCACCATGATGAACAGGAGTCGTTATTGCACTCGAAGAAGCCATTTGTGACGAATATTGTCTTAAGATTGTTGTCTATATTTATCTCTCAAAATGTACCTCAGGAATTTAGTAACAAAATAATAATGGATTCAAAATAAGTTTATGTCGAGGTGAGATTTGTAATCTCCGTCTTTAAGACAATATTGCACCGCTATGGTGCTAACGGTTTACTATGGCAATTTGTCTACCAAGATACAACGACTATGACTTATGATAGGAGCACTCCAAATCACAAGTTCTCAAACCACAAATGTTCAAAGCACTCAAAAGAGAAACTTGAAGAACAAACAAATTGCTCTCAATTTAATCTCTTTGTATGATGTTGATTTTCGAAAATCTTGTCTTAAAACAAGTGGGGATGTGTTGTATATATAGTGAACCAAAAAACAAGTCCAAAAGTCACCATTTTGATGCACCCCATCAAGGAAAAACGCATCACAACATGAACGAACACACAATTCTTGGCAACACAGTGCTCGATCGATCGAGCAAAGAGCTCGATCGATCGAGCTACTGTTCCAAAAGAGGCAAAAATTTCTGCCTCGCTCGATCGATCGAGCAATTCATTTACTTTCAAATTTCTAACCGATAGAAGATATTGGGGGGCAAACTTTATTGAGATGGGTTGCTTTATTTGAATATCATTATGCAAAATCTTTATTCTAAGAGCTATTTATGCAAAAAAATTAAGGACTAACAGATGGAAATGATCTTATTTTGATTTAGGCAAGACCATTGTTAAGGAAAAAAGAAATACATGGAATTGATTGATCCAATGCTGCAAGATTCTGTGGATCTCTACCAGCTATATTGGATGATTCGTGTGGCTGACAAATGTCTTGGTTGGGATCCGAAGAGCAGATACTCCATAAACAAGTATTAAATCTCTAAATTTGTTTACTGGTCGAACTATTAGGGAAAAAAATTATAAACTTGCATAACACGAAAATTTTCATGAATGCTTTTGCTGATTATTTTCTTGGATGATCATGCTCTTAATACAGGTCGTGATGGCTCTAAGAGACGTAACTAATCATTGTAATTGTAAAACTAGCAAATAATAACTCGAGAGAGGAAGAGACCGAAGAAAATTTGTAACTTTCTTGAATGAGTATTGATTTTACAGAATGAATTGAATTGAAAATGTTGAATAACAGATGCTTTTATACAAGTAATAATCCCTCTGTTATACAAGTAATTGGTAACTAATACAAGTAATTAGTAACTAACAACTTTTATGTAACAAACTATTTTAAACAAGTTGACTCAGTTTGGGTCATTGACGATGTATCTTGATATCCCCCCGCAAGATGAATGTGTATATTTCGTAAGTTCATCTTGGCAGTGAAGTGTTGGAATAGTTGAACTCCTGGTGGTTTCTTTTAATATGTCTGCTATCCGGTATGTTGCTGGAATGTGGAGAATCTTTATCAATCCTTCTTTGACCTTTTCTGGTACTAGATGGCAATCAATTTGTGTATGCTTTGTTCTTTCATGAAATATTGGATTGTTGACTATGCAACATGCTGATTTGTTGTCAGTGTAAGTAAAGCAGGAAATTAGTGTGAGATTCTTAAATCATGCAGTTAGTAAAGTAACCATTGAATTTCACATGTCGTGGTGGCTAAAGCTCTATATTCAGCATATGCTGAAGATCGGCTCACAGTTGGTTGTTTCTTAGATTTCCATGAAATTAAAAAGAGTCGCGTATGAATATAGCATAACCAGTAACACTCCTTCTAGTATCGATGCACCTTGCCCAATCACTATCGATATAACCTTTAAGTTGTAAATCAGAAGATTTAGGCAAGAAAATTCCCTTACCTGCTGTAATTTTGAGAAATCTTAAGATTCTGTGCGCAGCATCTAAGTGATTGTTAGTGGGGTTTTGATATAAATTGACTAAGTGACTGTATATATATGATAAATCGGGTTGTGTAGTAGTCAAATATAAAAGTATCCCTATAAGTCGCCTATAAGAGCTAGGATCTTGAAGAGGAATGCCTCCTGTTGAGGTCGATTTTAGTGTTGATTCCATTGGAGTAGATGATGGCTTGCAACCTAGGTATCCATTGTCATTAAAGATATCAAGTGCATATTTTCTTTGACAAGATTTATTCCTTCGGTAGTTCTTGCAACTTCCAAACCCAAAATATATTTTAGTTTGCCAAGATCTTTTATGGTAAACTTTTCATCAAGGTGATGTTTAACTGCTTCGATAATTTCTAAGCTATTTCCAGCTAATATTACGTCATCTATGTATACTAATAAAACAGTAAAATCATCTTGAGTATGTAAAGTAAATAAAGAGTAGTCTGAATGAGACCGTACGAAATCATACTCAATAAGACAAAGAGTGAGTTTTTGAAACCATTGACGCGAGGCTTGCTTCAAACCGTATAAACTCTTAAGTAACTTGCAAACTCTATTGTCATTTGGTTTAGAATAACCTGGAGGGGGAGGCATATAGACTTCCTCATCTAATTCTCCATGTAGAAAAGCATTATTAACATCACATTGATGTACAATCAAAATGTACAGCAACAACAAGCAATACTCTCACAGTCGTGATTTTGCTACGGGTGAAAAAGCATCAAAATAATCGACTCCTTCTTCTTGAGTGTATCATTTGGCAACTAACCTTGCCTTATAACGTTTTATAGTTCCATCTCTTTAAATTTGATTTTATAGACCTATTTACAACCAATACAATGGTTAGCCTGAGGCAAAGATGTTAATGTCCAAGTATTAGTCTTTTCTAAAGCTTTAATTTCTAAGTTCATGGCATCTTGCCATTTTGAATCAAGAGCAGCATGTTTGTAAGTATTTGGCTAAGTTATATGTGAGATTGATGCGGCGAAAGTTTTATGATTGACAGAAAGTTTGGAAGATGAAATAAACCTTTCAATATGATATGGTTTACCAGATTGTACCATCTGGGATGATGATTTTAGAAGAGACTGAGGAAGATCACAATCATAGATCTTAAGATATGATGGTGGATTTCTAGTTCTTGAAGTGTTCCTAATATGAGGTTGAATCAATGTTTCATTATTAGAAATATCATTTTGAACGATAATATCTGTATGGTGATCAATAACAAATTCTGTAACTGCTTGTAAGTTTGAAGGTGGTATATTTACAGCTTGTGACATAGATTCATTGACTTTATGATTTTCAGTTTGTAAAGGGGTAGGATATGTAAAATGATTATTTGAATGCTCTGGAACAGGAAATAAACGCTCAATAAATACAGTATCTGAAGGGACAGAAGGTGAAGTTGAATCTTTAAAAGGAAAAACGGTTTCATAGAAGATTACATTTCGAGATATAAATACTGTTTTGTGACCAAGTTATAGAGCCTATAACCTTTATATCCTAAAGGATAGCTTATGAACACGCATTTACTTGCTCGATGATCGAACTTAGTCCTATATTAGACAATGTGAAGCATAACAAAGACAACCTAGTACTCTTAAGTGTGAATAATTAGGAAGTTTATTATGTAACATTTCAAAAGGAGATTTATTGTTTAGAAGTTTGGATGGAACTCTGTTTATTATATGTATAGTTGTAGTGACACAGATAGACCAGAATTGTAATGGGAGGTGAGCATGAAACATAAGAGCTCAAGCAACTTGTAGAATATATTGATGTTTTCGCTCAACCCTTCCATTTTGCTGTGGATCTTCCACACAGCTATGTTGATGCAGAATTCCATTAGTATTATAGAAATCTTTCATGATAAACTCCGAACCATTATCAACTCTTATCATTTTTATTTTAGTATTGAACTAATTGAACACTAAGTTATAGAAGTTTTGCAAGTGAGGCTTAGTCTCATATTTGATTTCATGACATAGACCCAAGTACTCCTACTATAATCATCAACAATAGTAAGAAAATACTTGTCCCCATTGTATGAAGGAACCGAGAAGGGACCCCATATATCACCATGGAAGTTCAAAACAATGAGATGTAGTCGAAGTACTAACAGGATATGAAAGCTTACATTGTCTATTAGGATAGAAGAGTAATTATATATATAAAAGGATAAATCACAAATCATATGGTTTGTTGCACCTGTATCAAGGATCCCTGGTTTGAGATTATGAGAAGTTCAAACATTATAGCAAAAAATATCAATACTTCCCGTTATGTTACCTTTTACCACAGTAGCTACTACGTGAGGAGAATGATAAGATGATACAGCATTAGATATTTGTGATTGTGAATGAGATTGTGCAAACCTCGGAAACTGATTATATAGTTCCTGAGAAAACTCAAAGATTGAACTGGCTGAGAACTTGTAGAAACAACATTAACTGCAACAGAATCTTGTAGTATGCGGGGGCCTTTTGGACCCTTCCAACCGGGTGGATAACCAATCAATTGATAACATTTGTCAATTGTGTGACCGTTATAGCCACAATGTGATCACTTAGGACGCTTTTTATCCTTATAATAAGCATTTTTAGCCATTACTGGATGCTCTAACGCTGGATTTAGAGAAGATAAAGAAGAAGAAGATTTTTGAACTTGTTTGGATAACATTGCTAAATGATCAAGAGAATCAATGGACTGTGGTTGTAAGGTTGACTCTCTTCTTGCAATAATAAGGAGTATACTTTGGCAAGTGAGGGTAAGGGTGAGACAAGTAAAATCTGACTCCTAATTGCAGCATATGAATCGTGCAATCCAACCAAGAACTTAAGAGCACTATCACTTTGTTGGGCAAAAGAAACAGCAGCAAGAATGTCACATGTACAATTGTTCATGGCTCCACTTACATCTGACAATTGGCATATAAATCACATATTCCTCCCATATGGATGAAAGAGTTGCAGTACTGGGTTAAAGATTGAGAACTTTGATTCATCGTACTTAAAGATTTTTCGAGTTGAAAAACCATAGGTGTAGGGTCTCCCTACCTTAACAGTGTTAATTAGAAACAGAGCATGCTTATCTTTTCCCAGATTTTCGAGCATATAGTTTCACAACAAGAAATCTATCACATAAATCATGTAAAATGCTCGAACAAACATGCTAGTAGTTACATAATACTTCCATGTAATTACCCATACAAAGGTTTCACCCAAACCTATACTTAGCATGCATAAAAATCAATCAACAAAACCCAAACTCAACCAATAACCCAGAAAAACAGAGTACCACCTCTCTTTCGCTCCTCTTTTGCAAGGTTTTTGGAACACTTTTACCAAGCCTTTCCTTGCCTTAATGCTGCTTATCCAGGGACGAAAATGGAGGTTGAGGAGAGAAGGAGGAGAAGAGAGGTGGAAGAGATGGGATGATTGGATGATGGGAGTGTGAGTTGGCCAAGTGGAAAGAGGTATGGGTTGCCAAGTGGGGGGATGGGTGGTGACCGAGTGGTGGGGGTGGGGGTGGTGTGGTTGGGGTGCCATGTGGTGTTTAATTGTGTCCCGGTATTTAGTACGATGTATTAAAATATCCTCACTCGATATTTCTAACTTCATTTAATTAATACATCCTTTAAAACACCCAACATGCCCCCCCTAAATCATAACATCATCTCATAAATATTATCCCCCAAATTAAATACACCACAACCCTTAAACACATCATAATTCATCATCGTAGCACATAATCATATAACATTTCGGGGGTATTACATTACTCCCCTACTTATAAGATTTCATCCTCGAAATCCACATGCATCATCATAACGGAACTAAACATAAAAACATACCAGAGAATAGTTCCGGATAGTGCTGCACCATATGCCGTTCCGTCTCCCACGTAGCCTCCTCGACACCCCGGCGATCCCACTGAACTTTGACCATCGGTATAACTTTACTTCGTAGTCTGCGATCCTCTCGATCCAGAATTCTGATCGGTCGTTCAACGTAGGACACATCTGAGTCTAACTGTACTTCAGTAGGCTGTAAGACATGAGACAGATCTGGCTCATACTTCCTTAACATAGAGACATGGAAAACATCGTGTATGCCAGACAAGGATGGCGGTAGTGCCAAACGGTAGGCCAATGTACCGATACGCTGCAAAACTTCATATGGCCCAACATACCTCGGAGATAACTTTCCCCGCATCCCAAAACGTACCACACCCCTGAAGGGCGAGATCTTTAAGAAGACCCTGTCTCCTAACTGGAATTCCAGCGGTCGTCGCCGCTTATTGGCATAGGCTGCTTGCCTATCCTGGGCCGCTTTCATCTTTTGGCGTATCATCTTAATCTTTTCTTCCATGTCCTTGATCATATCCGGTCCTCCGACCGCTTTGCTAGTCAAGTCCTCCCAATACAGCGGTGATCTACATCGTCGTCCATACAGAGCTTCAAAAGGAGCCATTTGAATGCTCGCCTGATAACTGTTATTATAGGAGAACTCCACCAACGGCACTGAATCCTGCCACGGAGTATCAAACTCCAAAACACATGCCCTCAACATGTCCTCGAGCGTCTGAATGGTACGCTCCGTTTGGCCGTCTGTCTGAGGGTGATAGGCCGTACTTAGTCTCACCTCTGTGCCCAAAGCTGTATGGAGACCCTCCCAGAAATGTGAAGTGAACCTCGGGTCTCTGTCAGACACTATCGATACTGGAATACCATGCAATCTCACCACATCCCGTATATACATCTGGGCCATCTTCAAGTATGTGTATGACATACTGTAAGGGATGAAATGAGCCACCTTTGTCAGCCTATCTACGATCACCCAGATCGCATCGAATCCTAAGGCCGTCCTTGGCAAGTGGCTCACAAAGTCCATAGATATATGCTCTCACTTCCATTCAGGCACCTCTAAGCTCTTCAGCTCGCCACCAGGCCTCTGCCTCTCCGCCTTTACCTGCTGGCAGATCAAACATCTTTTAACAAAAGCGATCACCTCACGCTTCATGCGTCTCCACCAGAATTGACCGCATAGGTCTTTGTACATCTTCTTTCCTCCTGGGTGGATACTGAACCGACTACTGTGGGCTCGCTCCAATATTCCTCTACGTAACTCTGGTGCATCTGGGACTACCCATCGGTCGCCCAGTCTCAAAGAATCATCCTCAGCCACTCTGAACTTAGATGGCTGACCCTGAAGTACCAACGACGTCCATCTCTGAACCTCATCATCCGACTTCTGGGCCTTCCTGATTGCCTCAAATATATCTGGCTCTGCCAATAGGGTCGACACTCACACAGGCGACGTGTCTACATCGAAATCATAGCCCAGATGGCAATAAGAAGCCATCAAAGCTGATAGACTCATGGCGTCCTCAGCAGTACTCTTCACCTTACGACTTAAGGCGTCTGCTATCAAGTTCGCTTTACCTGGATGGTACTCAATTTCACAATCATAATCCTTAAGCAAATCCATCCATCTTCTTTGCCGCATATTCAACTCTGCTTGAGTGAATAAAAACTTCAGGCTCTTATGGTCCGTATATATAGTGAAAGACGTGCCATACAAGTAATGCCTCCAAATCTTCAAGGCAAATATGATGGCCGCCAGTTCCAAATCATGCACTGGATACCTAGCCTCGTGTGGCTTCAGCTGCCTCGATGCATAAGCCACCACATGCTTATCTTGCATCAACACACAGCCCAAACCCTGTAGTGATGCATCCGTATATAAGGTGAATCTCTTATTCTCAGACGGAATTACCAACACAGGCGCTGTAGTCAAGCGTCGCTTCAGTTCTTGGAAACTTTCCTCACAAGCCTTAGACCAAAAGAATGGGACTCCCTTCTGAGTCAGCTGTGTTAGGGGTTTGGCGATCTTTGAAAAACCCTCGACGAAACGTCGGTAATATCCTGCCAAACCGAGAAAACTACGTATCTCAGGCACAGAAGTGGGTGCAGCCCACTCCATCACAGCCTCAATCTTCCTGGGATCCACAGATATCCCTCTGCTAGATATAACATGGCCTAAGAATACCACGCTGCTCAACCAGAACTCGCACTTGCTGAGCTTTGCATATAGTTGATGATCCCTGAGGATCTGGAGTACTGTCCTCAAGTGTTCCGCGTGTTCTTCTTCAGTCCGGGAATAGATAAGTATGTCGTCAATGAAGACTATGACGAACTGATCCAAATATGGATGGAACACCCTGTTCATCAAACTCATGAAGACTGCTGGGGCATTTGTCACCCCAAAAGGCATGACCACGAATTCATAGTGCCCATATCTCGTCCTGAAAGCCGTCTTCTGAACATCATCTTCCCTCACTCGAATCTGATGGTACCCCGACCTCAGATCGATCTTACTGTAGAGCCTCGTACCCTGCAACTGATCAGACAAGTCATCAATCCTCGGAAGTGGATACTTGTTCTTGACTGTGGCCTTATTCAGTTGCCTATAGTCAATGCATAGACGCATCGATCCATCCTTTGTCAAGGAGCTCTTGCAACTGAACCTTTTACTCTCTTAGCTCCGCTGGTGCCATCCGATACGGGGCACGAGAAATGGCAGACGTCCCCGGTAGTAACTCAATCCCAAACTCGACCTCTCTCATCGGTGGGAATCCGGGAATCTCCTCCGGAAAAACATCAGGAAACTCCGCCACTACGGGCACATCCTCAACTTTCAAGACTTCTTTCTTCCTAGTAACATCAACAACATAGATGAGGTATCCTGTATGGCCTCGTTCCAATAATTGTGCCATCTTGACAACAGATATCAACGGGATCTTTGGACGAGAACCATCCCCAAAGATTGTCCACTGGACTCCCATATCAGACCTGAATTGGACAGTCTCTGCCTGCAGTTCACGGCTGCCTGATACCTGTTCAGAACATCAATGCCTACAATACAGTCAAAGTCTGACATCCCCAGAACAATCAAATATGACATTAGTTCATTATCCTCAAAATAAATGAGGCCATCATAGACAATCTGATCTGTAGTCAAACTTCTTCCAGCGGGGGTCGAGACCATAAGAGGCATGGGCGACGGAGAAGTGCATATGTGGTGCCTTTCAATAAAATTCGTCGACACCAAAGAGTGTGACGCACCTGTGTCTATCAATATAAGAGTAGGGTGCGTAAATAAAAGACACGTACCCGCTATAACCTCCTCCGGAGCCGTTGTAGCCTGCTCCCTCGTCAAGGCATACACATGTCCCTGAGGTGGCCCCGTGGGCTGACCTCCATACTGCCTCGGTGTAAAAGGTGGTCTGTGCTGTGCCGCTCTGTCCGCAGGCCTCCCCGTAGAGTTATGCTGTCTTCCCCTGTTGGGACACTGCCGAGCAAAGTGGCCTCTGTCGCCACAGACATAGCATCCTACGCAGTCTTTTGCCAAATGTGGTTGCCCACAAAGAGTGCACTGAACTCTTCCAGATCTGTCTCCCTGAGACTGTCCTCTCCCAGATGGAGCATCATTCCTACGGTTCCCTTTCCAACGATTCTCAGGCCTCTTGCCACTAAACCTCGAAGTCGTTGTGTTCCCCCTTGGTTTGAATTGATCACCCCTCGGCCTCAAATTGTCAGAAGTAGATTTCTGAGGGGGTGCTGGAGGTGGCACTGCATCAGGATATGCGTCAACTCCCAGTTCGGCTAGTTCGGCTCGTGAAAGCGCGTCGTCAAAACATGCAGGGTCATAAGTGACGACCCTGTCATACAGCTCAGGCCTCAAGCCTTTCATGAAATTCCTCATCTTAGCTTGGGTACTTGCAGCCACATGAGGTACATACCGGAGTAAGGAACAGTAATGAAGAGCATAATCGGATACAGGCATAGTACCTTGTCTCAAGTTGGTAAACTCATCCTCTTTAGCCTGTCTTGCAGCAGCTGAGAAATAGCGAGTCAGAAACCTAGTCCTGAATAGTTTCCAATTGATCTCCTGGCCCTGAGCCTCTTGCTCAATCACTGTGGTCTTCCACCACATCAGTGCCTTCTTGGCCAGCTGGAATTCTGCTAACCTGATACATGCCGTCTTTGCACAAGGCGCTGCCACAAATATCTGTTCAATCCTCTCCAACCATTCCTCAGCCTTTTCCCCTAATTCAGTTCCTTCGAACATCGGGGGTCGGTACATCATAAATTGAGCCAAGCTCAACTCCTCAGGTAGCAACTGTTGTTCAGAGGGTTCTTCGCCCAAGGCTGATGGTGGCAGTGGATTCGTACGCCCAGCACTTGCATTCAAACTAATGGCGTCACCCACTTCTATATTCGCTGCCATGCTGCAACACAAAGGTTAACAACAATACCCAAAAGCAGTTCATAAAGTACATCGTTAGATAATTAAACATGTTAGCACAACATCTTCTTCTTCATATGCAACATACATATAAACATGTTCAAAAGTAAGCACCTAGCTAACTTATTGCTAAGGCTACCCTTCACTCATTCCCGAGTTATCTAACCTGGCTCTGATACCACTAATGTAGGGTCTCCCTACCTTAACAGTGTTAATTAGAACATAAAAAGAACTAATCATGCATTAAACGACATCTTAAGGTTCCGGTTGTCACACGAGCTAATAGGATTACAGGCCAAAATACAAAACTTCAAAAATAATTCATTACATTCCAAAAAGAATGACATTTAGATTTACACTACTCTTAGAGTAGATACTAATCATGACTTGAATCCTATACATCCCTGTGTTCCTCGTAGCTCACAGCCTCAACAAGACCCTTAGTCCTTTAGTCCAAAATTGTACCTACAGGGACAACACATCATGAGCATATACAATCGTACTTAACATCATAAAAATATCATAGTAAATGCATGAAATCTTGGTTAAGTAAATATGCTGATCGTTCATTAACTTCTTTTCGTTGTCCCTGACTTATATTCATGCATGTGGGGCATCTTACCCCGTGGCATCTTACCACAAATAACATCGTATGGCCTCTTACCATATGGGGCATCTTACCCCGTGGCATCTTACCACAAATAACATCGTATGGCCTCTTACCATATGGGGCATCTTACCCCGTGGCATCTTACCACAAATAATAACGTATGGCCTCTTACCGTATGGGGCATCTTACCCCGTGGCATCTTACCACAAATAATATCGCATAAACATCATCATATAAGCATCGTATAAATATCATCATATAAACATCGTATAAACATCATCATTTCATCGTGAATACTCATGCAATAAAAGCATAGTTGTAGTGTAAAGATGTGTGTTACCGTCCGATGCCCGTACATCTCTTACGTACCTTTTCAAAAGGAGGAGGAGTCAACAGACTTTATCTCCTTGATGGTGTCGGTACCTGGGATGGTTCTACAAGACCACACAATACCATATTAGATGCCTCAATACCATCTCACATCATAAACTTAACAAAATAAAACATCATCTTATTTTTCAACTTTCTGTCTCTCTCGATCGATCGGCCCCAAGGTCTCGATCGATCGAGAAACTATGCACAAATAGTGCCCAAACATTCTGCCTCGATCGATCGATCGAGGAGCTTTTCCGATCGATCGAGAAATCCTTCGATCGATCGGCACCTGAAATTCAAAACATGCTTTAAACATTCTGTCTCGCTCGATCGATCGGGACCAAAATCTCGATCGATCGAGAGCTCTGAAAAATCGGGACTTCCCCAGATTTTTGAGCACCTCATTTCATACCATCATTTCTACTTCATAAGGCATAAAACATGCTTGAACAAAAATGTTACCAGCTTCATAAAACTACCATGCATCTATTCAAATCAAAGGTTTAACAAAACCTAAGCTAACATGCATCATAACATCATCATAATCTTCATCTTCAACCAACCTAAAATAGAAACAGAGCATGCTTATCTTTTCCCAGATTTTCGAGCATATAGTTTCACAACAAGAAATCTATCACATAAATCATGTAAAATGCTCGAACAAACATGCTAGTAGTTACATAATACTTCCAGTAATTACTCATACAAAGGTTTCACCCAAACCTATACTTAGCATGCATAAAAATCAATCAACAAAACCCAAACTCAACCAATAACCCAGAAAAACAGAGTACCACCTCTCTTTCGCTCCTCTTTTGCAAGGTTTTTGGAACACTTTTACCAAGCCTTTCCTTGCCTTAATGCTGCTTATCCAGGGACGAAAATGGAGGTTGAGGAGAGAAAGAGGAGAAGAGAGGTGGAAGAGATGGGATGATTGGATGATGGGAGTGTGAGTTGGCCAAGTGGAAAGAGGTATGGGTTGCCAAGTGGGGGGATGGGTGGTGACCGAGTGGTGGGGGTGGGGTGGTGTGGTTGGGGTGCCATGTGGTGTTTAATTGTGTCCCGGTATTTAGTACGATGTATTAAAATATCCTCACTCGATATTTTCTAACTTCATTTAATTAATACATCCTTTAAAACACCCAACATGCCCCCCCTAAATCATAACATCATCTCATAAATATTATCCCCCAAATTAAATACACCACAACCCTTAAACACATCATAATTCATCATCGTAGCACATAATCATATAACATTTCGGGGGTATTACAATAGGCCCATCACTTCTCTCAAATCATGTGTGGAGTTCGTTCCAAACCTCGTGAGCAGAGGTGAAATACAGTAAACTTTGACTGATGTCCTTGGAGATAGAATTTAAAAGCCACAATAAGACCAAGTTGTTTGCCCTCGTCCACGCAAGATACAAAAGTTGTGAAGTAATCGGAGGGCAAGATAAAGAACCATCCAGAAGCGATGTCTGGTTCTTCACACTAAACGCCATTTGTACCTACTTCGACCAAGAAACGTAGTTATCTCCAGTAAAGACTTCTCTAATAATCAAAGCTCCAGGACTATCGCTGGGATGGAGAAAAAACAAAGACGATGGGATCATCCGCCAAATTGAGCGGATTAGCACTCGGATGAGATTCACCATTGGGTTCATTCTGAGTCGCAGACGCCATGAAAGACGAAAGAGATAAAAACAAGAAACGGAGATTTGAAAAAAAATCAAGAAAACAAAGCGATGAAAGAAGTGCGGAAGATCGATTCACTCATGGCTCTGATACCATGTAAAACTAGCAAACAATAACTCGAGAGAGGAAGAGACCGAAGAAAATTTGTAATCTTTCTTGAATGAGTATTGATTTTACAGAATGAATTGAATTGAAACTGTTGAATAACAGAGGCTTTTATACAAGTAATAATCCATCTGTTATACAAGTAATCGGTAACTAATACAAGTAATTAGTAACTAACAACTTTATGTAACAAACTAATTTAAACAAGTTGACTCAATTTGGGTAATTGACGATGTATCATGATAATAGTGTCGAAGATTTTCTCTCCAGCTGAATCTGAGATTGATATATAAAGTGTTTCTGATCTCGTACTGTTCATGCAACTGGCAATTGATTATCATTATTGAAAAAAAAATACATACTATCATTAGACGGTTGAGCCACCCACTAGGTATTAATTTTGATTATTGTTTTGACATATAATATTTTCAATTTTTCACATTTGTTTTTTTATACCTTTGAAGGTGATTTTACAAAAATTCTTTAAAGAAATGTCTCGTTTCAAAAAAAAATGTTTGACCAATGTTATTTTTCAAACTAACTCATATTAAAGCGCGAGAAATTTGGCCCATAACCCAATTAAGCTAACCCATTAGAGTAGATGGAAATTATTTATTTCCAAAATGTTGGATTGGGCACATAAACGAAAGGAGAAAAAATCACATTCATGATATTCTTTTCCCTGTAATAATTTTTTTTCCTTAAAATACTAAAGAAACACACACTACCAAAGATCATTATGATTCAACATCAATATAGTAATAATAGTATGTTACGATTCCCTTTAGTAAAAGAAAAATAGCGACACCACGTGTGGTCGCTGTGCTTTTTTGTTCGGTGGATCGCACAATTATGGGATTTTGAGTCTTTTGAGAGTGGGAGTTTACATTTTTAAACCAATAAAAGTAACAAAATGATTTGTATTATTCATTTAAAAGAAAACAAATTGACAAAGAATAAAAGGGGACAAAAACAATCAATAAATTTACTTTCGAGCAATAAATAATATTTAAATCGAATTAAATATTACCTAACTTTTTTATTCATCCTCACATTCTCTATCTCATCGTGATGTTGAATTAATATCTCAATCGTTAAAGAAAAAATAAAGTTTTATTAATATTTTAAGGTACTCTAAGTCCAATGTTATTAATACTTGCCTCTCCGAGGTAAGGGATTCGAGTTGTTCATATTCACAGCTAGTGATATGAGATCAAACAGTCAGAGGATAACCATGAAGAACCTCTCAAACAAATGTATGTCAGTCAATTACGAAATGACGAATGTTACCCTCAATTGGACTCTAAGAAATTTCAAAAATAGAGATGGGGCATCCCAAATTAATAAATGCACCCAAAGATCGTGGCATCGCTCTATGACAAATTCAAGAAAACTTCCAAAATAAAAAGAGGTTGAATAAATTAAGGCCACAATCAGATAATAATGTCCCCACACACAAAATATGTTAGATTTTTAGGGGATACTTTCCCCACCATATTATGTACATTCGCCCATGAATCACACGGTTTGTCATAATATTGGTATCTCATCTCTATGTGTTGATTGGTGGATTATAATCAACGAATTTGTTTTTTGGAAAAGACAAAACGCAATATATTAAAAGAAGTACCAGAGGTACTAAATGGGTTACAAAAATTGCTGAAATAACCAAAAAGCGTTAAAATCCAGCCTAAGACTAATCTGTACTAAGAAAGACCTAACAAACAAATTATTGGCTCAAGTCTCCAATCCAAGAACGAGGTCCCAAATCTATTACGGCCTCTATTACTAATCCAAAACCACGAACGGAAGATGATCAATTCTAGTGAATCGCCCTTGATCTCCTCCGGTCCCTTGAAAATGAGATTGTTGCGAAGTAGCCAAATGCTCCAAACGATCGCCTCCCAAATGGTCATCCACTCCTTCTGCCCCTTTGCATGATTTCATAGTCCCTTGTGTTGCCATAAACGATCCACGTGGTCCGCCGATAAGACTGTTGTAACTCCTAGCCAGTTGTAACATTGCATCCACAACTTATAAGATTCCGGACAAATGAATAGCACGTGTTGAGTTGTCTCTTGATTTTGTTTGCAAAAAACACATTCGCCCGCCTCCGATCCAGCATATATATTTCTTCGACGCAGAATTGTCACTGTTGGAATTCTGTCTATAATCAACGAATTTTATTTTAAAAAATTCGTTGATTAGATATATAAAATTCATACTTAATGCAATAAAGTGGATTGGGATTTGGCTTTTTATTTTTTTTTTCTTTCATAAATAAGGTTAGGTACTAAGGCAGCTTCAAACATGTGGAAAAATAAAGGATAAAATTCGTCACCTGATGCTCTAACAAATGCATGCTATTTCCTTGCATGGAGAGAAGCCAAAAGAAGTAGAATGAAACAAAAAAAAATTGGTATAATTCTTAACCCTTTGGTTTGCTTCAGATACGATTTGGGGCCAATTCTAACAGAAGTTAAACCCTTTTAATGTTTAGTGGCCAACAAAGAAAATGGTGTAATTCTTAAAAGTTTAGAATGTTCTCTCCCCTTTTTTTTTCTTTTCTTTTTTTTTCTTTCCTGTTTTAGCCACTAATGACAAACAGTTTATTTTCCTGAAAAGCCATTAAAAAAACATATTATTTAAAAAATAGTAAAAACAACAGCAATAATAAATACTTTCATTTCATGTTAAATTATCCTTGTTATCACAGATTTAATTGTAGCTTAAGTGGAGTTCATTAAAATGTTAGTCCTTGTTGGGTTTTGAGAACCCGTATAATCTTGGTTTGATGTTAACAAAACTTATTATTGTGCTGCTAACATATTTCATCAAGCGTGCAGTTCACAGATGATATCTTACAGCTTGATGATATACTAGGAAATGGCTTTGAGTTTGGTTACTGAAAAGAGAATTCAACATCCAATAGACTCTGAACGTTGCTGGCTAAATCAATCACATCTCATTGCACAGATATCGAAAAGACTTGATTTTAAAGGGATTGGATAGCCAACTCAATTTACTACAAGTCGTATTTCAGGCCGGTAGACTAGATTTGAAGGTTTACTTGACGAAAACGTGTTTGCAAGAGTCTGCTGGTGCAAAGCTGAAACAACAGCAGACAGATTGTAGTAGTTGTGCTATATTGGCCATAACTCACAGCTCACTTATTGAAACAGGAAGATTCAATATGTGTTGGAAATTTAAGACAAAGATCTACGAATCATATTCAGAAGTCGAAGACTGAATTTGACGCTAAGATGACAAAAAAGGTTCTGCAAATCTTGTATTGTGCAGACGGAATCAGTAGACTTACAACAGGAGTATCGCCTCGTATTTCAAGCATAACTCTCTCACACGAACTCTAAATTGAGCGATTATTGATTCCATGGAAAGCTAAGATAAATAGCTATAACTTTCATGTTGATCACTTTACCCGAAAGTCAATGAATCAAGAGACATAGCCAAGAGAACAGATCAGTAGACTTTGAACAACAAGGTTGGCAGCAGGCTTTTCAACTTGAACAAGTAGAGCTGATACGACAAGTAGAGCTGACACAAGTAGACCTACTCTACTAGAACAAATCAGCTCAATTCCAAAAATAGCCCAGGAACCATAATATGATTGTTGCAAGCTCGGGAAACTTACCAAAACTCTCACAATGACTATATTCTTGTATCTAACATATATATCATTATTTGTAGCTATATACACATGACTTGGAAGCTCAGAAACAGCCGCTTGAAGATCATCCAAGCATTCTAAAGCAAACCCATTTGAGATTCAATTGGGAACTTCAAAGACAAACGTTGATATATGAAGAGCACTCCCAAATTTTTTGGCACCTCTTTCAAGCTTATATCAGATATGCAACGAGATCATTTGTGCCCTTATATTTCAATCTATTCTTTGTATTTAAGAGCTAAAATAGAAAAGTGAATTACATTGTAACAGTTGGTGATTTATTACAATTGGTAGGTCTTTCCATGTAAGAAGTTAAAGAACATGAACTCTATATGATCTATGTGGAATAAGAGTCTAGGCTATCCGTGTCGTATTCTTCTAAGTAGATTGTATACTGAAAAGCATAAACAAAAACTTATAGTATATCCTTCCATGAAATGGAAGAATGAGAGAGGTATAAGTGTTTGTGCTTCGAACTTCCAGAAACAAAAACTTGTGCATTTACTTTATTGCTCCTTTACCTTACTGTTTTGGTTAGCATTGTGAAGCATTTTATGTGTTTGTTAAAAAACAAAGTGTAGCTCAATAAATGTTTGATAAAATGCTTCAGCAAACTGTTTTTTTACTTATTTTACATGCATAAATTTAAAATGATTCTCAAATAGTTAATCGGTTATAGAACGAGTTATATTGAGTGTTTTCAGCTCGATTTTGTAATCGAACTCGATATAATCTCTTGGTGAATGATTTAAAGAACACGAGCTATTGAAGCTCAAGTTGGATGAACTCGTATGTGGATTGACCACCCACCCCCAAATCGATCCTACCAGTCCTTTTGATTTTGAAAAAAAAAATGGCTTTTTGACTTGAAAATTCCAAATTGCAAACTCCAAATTGTAAACTAAGTTATATAAGAATGTTTGTAAAACATTATTTATCCTAAACATTATTTTTATTTACTAGTAGCCTATTTATAGGGAGACTTGGTTAAAAATCTCTAAATGACTTTTCAATTTAAAGTTCGTTACCCACAATCTTTTTTTAAGGTCTGCACTACCTAACTAACAAATGTTTTATTTTATACTACCTATTTATTGAAATTGACCAATTCAATTTGTTCATTTGCTCAGAACGTCATCTCCACCTCAAATAAGAACCAATTCAAAAAAACAATTGTTCAAGGTTGAGGAGAAAACCCAACTTGAAAATTTTAAATCTTCGTTATTCTCGTTCTTTGCTTGTTCTTTCCCTCAATCTTCCTCCATTTTTGCCAAATTTAGTTCATCGATCGATTCGCGGTTGTTGTGGTAAATTTGGTCGAAATTTTTTGGGAAAATTTCGAGTCGTAAACTTTCATTTTTCTTCTTGTTCTTTGCTTGATCTTTCCTCATTTCCTTCTTCTCCTATCGTTGTGGTCAAATTCTCTGAATGTTACAGCTTATACCAGATTTTACAATGAATCTCCACTTGCTATCTACTTGGGTAGAATTAGTTATTTATGATATTTGATATATAATTAACACACTAACACAATTAATGTGTAAATATAGAAAGACATTGGAACTTTATAATTTGAGAATTGCGCAAATTGAGGGTGAGCTAGTTAATTCCAGATGGAGCAAACAAACAAATAAGAACCACACAAATTGATAATCTGAACTTTATTCTCGCAAACCCAACAAAGTAAGAAGATAGTTTTTGGTACTATATAACATAATTTGTGGTACAAAATAAACTAATTTGTGGTACTATATAACATAATTTGTAGTATTATTTAAGCTGAATTGTGCTACGACATAAGTGTAAGGACCTCAACTCATAATCTTGTCATTAATGCATTTAGATTATCATTAGTGTATGCAATTTTATATACATTAGGGAATTCTCACTATATTCCTCGTAACTATAGCATAACCTCTATAAATCTTTTGCCATAATTCCCTCGTAACCCAAGTCTAGGCTTGAATAAAATTCACATGTGCATACACTTCATACTACACTTTATCTGTTCTCAAATCATTCTGCAATTCTTCATCAATTAAATTGCGTGCACCACTTAATGAACAGAGAAATTTCAAAACACTTATACATTCCATATACACATAGCATTATGCTCACAACCGAGCATCGAACAAATAAATGTGTAATTCTTTGTATAAGGTACATTACCATGTACCCATACTGGTACCATGTTCCTGCGAGTATTCTCCATTCACTGCTCGAGCTCATTTCCAGAGCCTATATTGTACCTGCTTTACATGTTTCAATAGAAACAACCCCCCACACAGGGTGAGCATACTCCAACTCAACAGTCATACTCATATTAATATACAAAATTGAAATGCAACTAAATAAGATTATTAAAATCTATAAAATATACTCCCTGAATAAATCTGGCCAATGAAGGCTTTCTTATATTATT
The DNA here is from genome assembly GCA_907163345.1 of Haberlea rhodopensis. Lineage (NCBI taxonomy): Eukaryota > Viridiplantae > Streptophyta > Magnoliopsida > Lamiales > Gesneriaceae > Haberlea > Haberlea rhodopensis. The sequence continues at coordinate 236,351 of CAJQUN010000431.1, read as the reverse complement.
CATGTTTCAGTATGTCACAAATCAACAATCGTCAAGATCGATAACGTTATTTAAACGATGATACTCAATATCAAGATAAATCGTTTCCTTAATGATACATCACTTATTTCACAATCATAGCCAACACAATTAAAGCACTCATGCATATTTACTATGGCCATTCTCAATGGTTTCTCATAACCAACATGCCATCGACATCCAAAACTCAACTGACATATTTGGGTTATGTAACACTTATGTATCCACAGTGCCACAAGCACTAAACAATATCCACATAATAGGATTTTTGCATAATCGCATATTACAGTTCATAATTGATATCACATAAATACATTATCTTAGTACTACTACATGGCATACCTGCTCGTACGTCACTACGAACCTTAAAGTCGTCAAACCGGATTAAGTCACTTTCGACAACCGGAGGCTTGTGAATTATCTATAACGAATATCAATCCAATGATAATTACTCAACAAAAGATAACAAACATCAACAACATTATTATCTATTCTAATATACTACACCACAAGCCAACACCTTTATTCATTCGAGTTATCATCTAACTCAAGTATTTATCATCTCTTCAATTCTAAGGTTCCATATTTAGAACATCAATTCATTGTTCAAGATTGATATCAAATTATCATTCTCTCTGACAAGATGTTGAGTAGACTCTACATGAAT